>VWZE01016756.1:461076-475803 GCA_013396675.1 Eubucco bourcierii
CCTGTACTAGTGGGAGGTGTCCCTGCCTATGGCAGGGGGTTGGAACTAGATGATCCTTGAGGTCCCTTCCAACCTTACCATTCTATGATTCTATGACTGTCCCCCAGTGAAGTGTAATCTGCAATCTAAGAGCAATCCCTCCACGATCTCCTCTGGGTCACTGTCAAAGACATTCATTGCCAGGTCCCAGGATAGAGCCCTGTGGTACTCAGGTCAAGCAGACACACTCTTGAGAACATATGCATTTGGTACATCCAAACTCTGGGCATTTAATAAGCAACAAATATTTCAAAACTTAATATTACAGGTATAGCAGCATACCAAAATTTAACATTTATTCTAGTCATATAAGTCAGTTTTTAGGTATTTATGTGACCTAACTTTATCAATAAGTCTAGCCATCATAGGTTTCCTAGACAGTCAGCAAAGAGGAAAAAATAGCAGTACAACATGGGGAACAAGAAAAAAAAAAAAAAGAGTTTCAATATAACAGCATGTTGAGAACTGGAGAAAGTATAGCAATTACCATTAAATGACTAAGACTGTCACTTAAGCAGATAGTGGTACTGGGAGACATACGAAGAGAGGCTAAAAAAAATGGTCCAGTTTAGCTTGAAAAAGAGAAGGTCAGAGGCCAATTGGTGAACACAACTAGCTACAGGTGAGTTACAGGGAAGGCAGCATGAGAGTCTTCTGAAAGGTGCATAGCAGAAGACAAGAGACAATGGTCACAAATTGTGATGCAGGAAATTCTGATCAATCACAAGGAAAAAAAAAAAGAAAAATCAAAGTACAAGTGGTTCAGCATTCAAAAAAAAGGTACTCAGAAAGGCTGTGAGGTTGGACATTTTCAAACGTCATTTCCAAACCCTGGAAGTTAGCTCAGATTTGAGCGAGGGATTGGGCCAGTGACTTCAAAAGGGACCTGCTAGTCTAAATTTTTCTATGATTCTATGAGAAAGGCTCCTTCACTGGGTGATTCATCTTGTCTTAAAATAGGTGTCTAAAACAGATTAGATGAATCACCATCTGGTGGTGCCTGTGTCTCACTGAATATATTTGCCACTGAATACAAAGGCAACAGAAGCTGACCAGCTACAACTAGATGTCTTAAAGTGGGATATCTGGAAAGGAAGAGAATAACCATTAATGATTTCTGATCCTCCCCCCACCCCCCCAATAAAGTTCTAGTCTCACTTATATGCTACTTTTCAAGGGTGTGAACAACTGTCTTAATAGCCAATCTCTTAATTGTGGGAGACGATGGACAAGATTGTTACAGAACACCTAAGAATTAAAAGTGAGAATAACAGAATTTCATCTACATAGTTAAATAGTCTGTTGCCATATGAGCACTTTCCTTCATAATGCAATGGCTGCAGTTTTATGATCAGAATAGATACACTTGATATATGCCTCTGGGTTTATATACAGTAGCTTGAAATCATAAAGCTTCCAAAGAACATTGAAACTTTTTAAAACATACTTACATACTGAGAAAGTAACTTAGGTATTGAACTCCAAACAGCAAAATGCAGAAACACCGCCTTACTTTTTTTTGTGTTTAAGACGACTCAGCAACTTGCATTTGCAACTCAAAAACTTACTTGGATGTCTTCAGTCTATGGGCACATTTACAGTACTGTCAAGCATTCACATCTAGGGATCAATTTTCTGGACAGAATGGAGTCAGCAATAGACTAGGCTAGCTCACACCTTCATTAGAAGACTCCGTTAGCACACATGGCATAGAGTGGGTGAGCAAAATATCCCTGTCCACCCTGTTCACTTCCTTTGGAGAAGGTGATGGAAACCAGCTTTCCAAAGACACTGTCTTTAGGCAACCCATGTGCTGAATCTGATGTGAAGGCTCTGGTTTTCTGTCTTGGCTCTCTGCTGACCCTGAACTTCCTGTATCCAAAAGAAAGTTTTCTTGAGTCAAGATCTTCAATTGATATAAACATCAATATATAATCAATAAATAATTTTTCCTTTTTCATACTGAAATCTTATCAGGGCAGTAAATGTAAGTCAGGTTCTGCGACAGTGACACAAGCATTTCCTCAGAACAACTTAGATGTACAGCATAAATCAAATTAAAAAACAAAAACATCACCCAAAAAGAAACAAACAAACAAACCTGTGCTGGTTTGAGGCTAATTGGAATATTTTACTGAGAGAAATATAAATCCTAAGCTGTGAGAAGAAAGAAAAAAAAAAAAGTAACCTATATCACTCATTCTTCTGCTAAGAAATGCAACTATTCAAAATATAGACAAGATACTCACTGCTCACACACTTCTCAGTTCTCACTACTTCACCTTCTCTCTGGTGGTCTGTGTGCTAGCATCTGCCTTAACTCTAAGCTGACCTAACTCTTTATTTACCCTAACCTTTTTGTCAACTTTTTGACAGCTCACCTCAGATCTCTCCGGATTTATCATGTGAGATATACAGGGATTGATCTGGATATTTCCGAAGGGACATAAAAAGTGGGGAAAGGTTTGGGTCGGGAGCCATTTTGGAGGGATTTTGTGTTTTTTTTATTACATTTAACTTGTATGTAACTGTAAATATTTGTGTATATATATGCTTGTAAATTGTGCTAAACTGTAAATATAGCTTCATTCCTTAAATTCCAGCTGGCTGAGTCTAACCTGGGTGAATTCATTGTGTGTGTGGGAGTAGGTAACTCCCAAACCATCACAAAACCTAACTATTGCAATAGACAATTCCGCTAGACCTTTCTTTTTTTTGCAAGACTGCATTGTGCTCAAGTCCTAGTTGTATCTCTTGGCACAAGCCTATGCAGTGGAGAAGAGCAGGTCAAACAACGCAGCTAGACATCCTGCAGCAACCACATACAGCAAGAAATAGGGGACGACTTTTGGAGGTAAGTTTTGGATGATACCTAAATGATCACTGTAAGAAATGGGATACTGTAGCTGTGGTATACAAAAAGGATACAAGAGTTTTCAGAGAAAGCAGTTACCAGAGAAATGCAAGCTAAGCATAGAAAAGTTGATGCAGATAGTGCAGAATTCATCCTTGAAAGTCAGTGATATCCTTTACATGCATGCAGTGTATTCTGCAGCCACAGTACACATTCATATTCTATAACAAGATTTTAACTACCAGATATTTATACCAGAAACCAAGAGCCATAGTAAAGCCTTCCATTAAGGTAAAGGAGGTTTACACATGCTACACTTCCACACCTATATATCTTTCACAAAAAACAGATACACTGCTTTCAAGTGCATATTTACTTTGCATCAAAATTCTCAAGACATTCTTGAATTTACAAAAGCAAATCTACACCCTATAGAAAGCAACAAATACAGGACAACAACACAGGGACACCTCTATGCAGGGTCAAGTATTCACAGAATCACAAAGTGGTAGGAGTTGGAAGATTCCTGACTTTGACAATCATCGAGTCCAACCTCCCTGCCACAGTAGGATCACTAAAGCAGATCACATAGGAACACATCCAGGCAGGCCTTGAAAGTCTCCAGAAATAGAGATTCTACCACCTCTCTGAGCAGCCTGTTACAGTGCTCTGCCCCCCCTCAAAGCAAAGACATTCCTTCTCATGCTTAGACGGAATTTTCCATTCTATAAGACTGTTACATCACCAATCATGTCTTTCAGATTAGCATGCCAAAGGTTTCAATTCCTAAATGGGTTCCCCATCAATGGACAGGCCTACAAATTCCAGTTTACAATTGATTTTTAATTTTTATCCCAAACATAAAAAATTCACCCCACATAGCATAATAAAAACATAAATTATTCATTTATATTCCTCCAGAATAAACTACCTCAGTGTGCCCTTCTTTTCAGATCTACCACAGCAAAACAAGATGCCTATTTAACAAAATGCACTCCTGTAAATGCTTACCAGGAAACAGCAAAATCCTCAACACAGCATGTGTATGTGAATATGTACATACTTTGCCACACAGGATGTAAATTCAGGTTCGAACTACAATAAAGGTAACAGAGTTAAAAGCCAAACTTGAAGCCAGTTCACAAGTCATTTTAATATTCAGACAGGTAACTGCAGTGAGGTTCTGCAAGACATGTGTTCAGCTTTGTCCAGCACTCTTCTCTTCCAAAGAGCTTACTGCAGGACCCAAAAGAACATCATTTATTCCTCATCCAACAGCCTGCCAGCACTTCTGAACTAGCCATTAACGTTATTTAAAAACTAAAAAAGTTAAACAGTCTTCAGTTCTGCCAGAACAAACCCAAAGGGAAACAGAAGGTATTTATTATGGAAAGGTTGAAGGCTATTTTGAAGGAACCAAGACAATGCTTATGGGGAAAGGCCCATGTGCTAAAAGTTTCAACAGAATATTATTCTCACTGTAAAACTTGTTATATTAATTTTTAAAAGCCACAAAAATAATATATTTTCTACTGAACAATTGATTTTGTTAAATAATGTCTATAGAACTGTATTAGTTGCGTGTCTAATAAAGTCAGTGTAATTTTTTCCAAGGGGAAATAGCATTTTTCCTACGTATATTAAAAAGTTCCCTTCTCCATGTTCCAGATATTCTCCTAAAGCCAGCTTCCTTTTTGTTAACTGGATATCCAGTATTCAGCTACTTGGTACGCTGCACGGAAAAGTTCTTTGACTGCAAAGAAAGACACAAAATTAAAGAGTTGCACTATAACGAAGAGAAGAAGCAAGTAACTTCTGTATATATGCTTCACTTGGCAGCAGAAACAAGGATGGGCTTTGCTAGGCACACCAGGATGGGATCATGTACACTTGAAAAGATGGCCTTCATTTCACCATGCAGCAAAGTCTATGAAGTTATTTCACAGGTCCTCCTACCACCCTTGTATGATGGGAAGTCATTCTTCACATCCCTGCGCACGAGCCTGAGGGAGCTGGAGTTGTTCAGCCTGGAAAAGAGAAGACTCTGGGGTGATCTCATTGCTGTTTACAACTACCTGAAAGGAAGTTGTAGCCAGGTGGGGGCTGGTCTCTTCTCCCTGCCCAGGGAGGTGGTGGAGCTGCTGTCCCTGGGTGGTGTTCAAGAAAAGACTGGATGGGACACTTAGTGCCATGGTCTAGTTGACTGGACAGGGCTGGGTGATAGGTTGGACTGGACGATCCTGGAGGTCTCTTCCAACCTGGCTGATTCTATGATTCTAAGAGATCACAGCAACGGAGACACACGGATGACAAACACGTTTCCACAACAGAAATGGTCCCAAGACAAGCACTACCTCTCAAGGCAACCTATTTGGTAGTTTAGTGTCATGGTAGGCCTAACCAGGGCAAAATAGGCTTATACATGTCCTGGTTTGCCCAGGCATGTTTTTCTGCTCTGCCTCCTTCTGTTATGGAGAGAAGCAACCGTGGGAAGTAAGACAAAAGAGCCACTGAGTCTGAGGACTGTGGTCTGCCCAGACCTGTTTTGAACCCTGCAGTAAACAAGGTACACACGGTTGCCTTGTGCAAGGTCCGTGCTCTGCCCTAAAAAGGGTAAAGCAATCCTATGGTTTCACCTAATATGGTCAAGCTTGCCTAACTGCCTTTCTGATTGGCTATTCTGTGTCCAAAGGCCCATTATTCTCGGGATGTACCGATATAAGGGCAGATGAGCAGGGAGCGCAGCATGCGCTTTGCCATTATCAGATGTGATCTGCTATTATATGTGTGCTCCGCTATTGTATCTGCTCTATCCGTGCTCCTACTACCTTATTGCATCCTGAGCTGCGAGGAACTTCAGCAATCAGGATTAGGCTCTAAAAGCCCCCACACGATCGGTCTGCACAGCCAGCGTTACACTGTGCTGAGACTGCATACCGCAAGACATCCTGCCTGTACCTGAAAGCCTCCTGCCAAGACAGAAGCCCTGGAGATACACAGATCATCCAGGGACATCAGGACCAGGTCAGAGATTGTCTGCCTCCTATCTCCAGCACCCAGAAGCCTGGGGAAACTCCAAAGCCTCTAACGGCTACCGACAGCAACCCTGCCACGAGGTTTGGGTACTGTCAGATAATATTTTTGTGAGTAAATACTTAAACCCTCTTGTAATTCATCACTGCCTTCTGCCATAAGCAGAAAGGAACTCCTCGAGTCCACCTAGTGCACAAGCGGAGTACTGACCGCAAACAGTACACTAACCGCAAAGCCTTATCTTCCAGTTCAACTGAGTTCAATTAATGTATATATTTACTAGGTATTTCTAGATCATGTTATAACCTGTATATAAAGTTTCCATGAGTGATGCAAAGAACCTATTATTATTATTAAATTGGTGATCAGGGTGACACGAGTTCTGAATATTTAGTATTAATAAACTATATTAATATATTTAAAATAACATCTCACAGTAATTAATTACCCCTCCACTACACTTAGAAACCAGTCTCTCTCTGTAACTAGACTTGTAACTTTCCTGCCACAGCAGTGGAATGTATGTTAAGACAAGTGCTCAAGGCCTGATGGGCATGGCCCACCACTAAGAAGGATCATTTCCTAAGTATCTTTCCGTTGTAAGTTCCTGCAACAATGACAATTTGAATCAAAATGTAACAAAACGGCTAATTTTTATTAGGTTCAAACCCAGCAGACCAATTAAGGAGAAAAGACAATCCTATAGTAGTCTATCACAAAACTACTGAACGCAAGACTTCAGATTTGACTGCTATTTCATGCAAAGATGAAAACTTCCTTCTTTTACAAGAAGAACTTCTTTTACTCAGTAAGTACTAGTCTTTACTCCAGAGGCATTCTGTTAACTAAGTGTAAAATGAGAAATTAATCATTAAATTTTAAAAAAAAAATTTTTAAAAAAATCAGAGCCTGGGTTTTATTTTAGAGCATTTAGATTTCTATATTAACATACACCAAACAGCAAAAGATCTTATTTTCCTTCTGATCTGGTAACTATGAAATATTGTTTCCTATATGAAGATGTGCTTAAGACATCTGGTTTAAAAGAAGTTTGCCCATGCTTCTCTACAACAAGACCAGTTAAAAAACTACAGGGTAAGTCTCTTTGAATTTTGAATAAGTTGTAGACTTTTGAATACCCTTAAGCATGTTCAGGCAGTCAGCTTCAATCCCATACCCCGGGGAAATTTTTTTTTTCCCCTGTATTGTTTCTAGTAAACTTCAGTAACAGCTCTTGTGCTTTATTGTATTGTTTCTTGCCATGCAATGCAATCCTATTTTGTATGTCTGAAGTTCTGAAAGCTCTAACTGATTCATTATAGCTACAAAAAAAACCATCACGTATTATGTTATTCTATGAGAAATCCGCATTCCCGGGAACTGAAGGAAAACAAACAAACAGAAATCCCACAAATCAGCTGTAATTGTGAAATAAAGAAGAGGAGAAGGTGTATATGAAACTGCCCTTCATCTGGCTTGGCTATTCAAAACTCGTACCATCATAGCCACAGATCAACACAAAAACCAGTTTAGAACTTCCTTGAACTTCTAACAGTTGGACACTAGTGCAATCCAAAATCCTGAAGAAAGGTTGTAGGAACAGTATATGCATACTTATTTAAATTCCATAAACGCTATGAAACAATCCTGATGTGTTTACAAGCAAGCAGTAAAAGAAACGGGATCTGTACAGTGGAACAGCTTACAATTCACTGGATATTCCAGAACATAGAATCATGGAATCATAGAATGGTAAGGTTGGAAGGGACCTCAAGGATCATCTAGTTCCAATCCCCTGCCATAGGCAGAGACACCTCCCACTAGTACAGCTCACTCAAGGCCTCGTCCAACCTGNNCCTGTAGGCCGCGTTCAGATACTGGAAGACTACTCTAAGGTCTCCTGGTAGCCTTCTCTTCTCCAGACTGAGGAGCCCCAACTCTCTCAGCCTGTCCTCATAGCACTCCCGCCCTCTGATCATCTTCGTGGCCCTCTTCTGGACCCGCTCAAACACTTCCACGTCCTTCCTGTGCTGGGGGCTCCAGAACTGTACACGACACTCCAGATGGGGTCTGACGAGAGCAAAGGGGCAGAATCCCTTCCCTTGCCCTGCTGGCCACGCTGCTCTTGATGCAGCCCAGGACTCGGTTGGCTGTCATTCTTGGGACAATTCACAAAAGTTGCAGTGCACATTTCAGCTGCTCTCATCCTTTAACATTTAAATAATACATTTCTACAATGCACATATTCCTTTCCAAATATTTTAAAGCAAGTAAGCAGGATCTAATATAAAGCCTACTGAAGTCAATAAAAGTACTTCATGAAGCTCATTTTTTAAAAACGAAGCAAACAAAAAAACATCACCTGCAGAGATGAGCTTCAGCACCCACCAAACTAAAAGAAAAAAAAAAATTACTTCCATCATACTTTGGAGCTTACACTTTTTGAGTCTGGGAAGGCAGCAAGAAGCCATTTGTTATCAGGGAGACTGCTAGCAGCAAGTCACACAAAAGAGCAAGAACAAGAACGCTGTCTTTCACTTCCTAGTTAAAAATGGAAGATCGGAATCACTTTGAAACTATTTATAACCTCAGCATTCCTCTTGGTCTTCTTCAATTAAAACATTGTGCCACTATAATGTGTGCTGGTTTGAGGTTAATTGGAATATTCTAATGAGAGAAATTAGGTCACTGGTTGTAAAAGAATAATAAAGTCTATATCATTCATTCGTATGATGAAAAGGATAAAAAGCCAAAATGTAAATAATTTGCCCCTCTTTGCTCTGGGATGCTGCGCTGCTTCTCTTTGCTTCTCCTTTTCTCCACTCTGGTATCTTCCACTAACAGATAACAAGTAAGCTTTCCTGATTGTTTTGTCAGTCTGCAAGAGAGAGACAGAGGCTGTGAGCCCCTTTTGGGCAGCTTCTTTGTCCAAGAGAGAGTTTGGATTTCTGTATTACTTCTAATTTGTATATAATTGTAAATACTTGCAAATATGTTGTGTATCTATGCTTGTAAATTTAGCTTTGCTGTAAATATAGCCTAATCTTACTTCAAAGCTGTCCGAGCTGGTCTGGTAAATTCCAACAGTGTAGTTGGGAAGTTCCTAACCTACCACAAAATGCCACCAAACTCACAAGCCCTCAACTAATATATGAACACTTCTTATGCATGTGGAGTGTCATGGATTGAGTTAACCCAGGATATGAGGTTACTTTCTGCGGTGACTTACAACACAGTATCAGATAGCACTTCTAAACTCAGGTCGAATTTGAGACCACTCCCATTCACCCTGTAATGGTCAACTCTGATCATATGCCACTTCTGTCAAGAAGCCAGATGCTATGCTTCTGTGAACATGAAGATAAAAAGGTTACCAGAAAACAGTGGTTAAGAGGTGTGGGATGAGATGGGATGGGAAGAAAAGGGAAATGGAAAAAGAGAAAGGAAACAAGAAGAAATAAAAAAGGAACACAGAAAGGAAAATAGGACTCTGGAGACAGAAGATTCACTGAGGTCTTGTGGTAGACCTGTAACAGAACAGTACAACAAATTCTGAATGCCTCCCCAAACAAGTGATACCAGCACCTATACCTAGGTTATTTTGCTCCTAATGTGAGTGTTGTGATAGAACAGAACAAAAGGCAGAAACGTTTTAGTAAAGAGGTAATCTTTAGAGCAGAAACATCTCGAAAAAGCGCAATAGCACCAAACACATTGACTTTCTTTAATAAATCTTTCCTTTTCCCAAATTCCTTCTCCTATCCCTCAGCAATGAAAGCCAACTCAACAAGCTTATCCCTGATGCAGTTGCACTGAGGTCATCAAGAGCATAGCATCAATCAAAATTACTAAATGCAAACAATAAGACTATTTACTCAAAACAGAGAAATCATTCTGCTCCAGAGTACAAATCAATTGCTTGCTGATAAGTGTCAGGAGCTGCCTCTCTAAATCTATTTCCCCATATAAACTGCTTTCCCAGTCTTCGGGAGCATCCAAGACCACTTGAGATAGCTGGGTTATACCACTTGTCCAGAATCAACTCTTTCATCCTCTAATATTCCACACCAATCTGAACCTCCTACCTCTCAACTACACTAATTTTTTTCAGTAGCTGACTGCTTCTTCGCAATATGCAAGGGCACTCCTATGGCACAACTGGAAGTAAGGGATCCAGTTCCAGGTGACATCCCCATGGCATCCAACTTCAACCTGGAAGTTTTCCACTAAACACTTTTCCCTGTTTTGCAGGATAAAGCTGATCACGGAGCAGTACCACTACAGCAGAACACCTTAGCCTAGCATATCAGACTATCGAATACATTAAAATAAGAATAGCCTAACTTCATGCTCAACACCTCTCTCTATGGCTGCTCTTGGCACACTATTTTCATATACATTAGAATGAAAATGTTTATAATGCGTTCAGTAAGTAGAGAGCCAAAGTGAGGCTATCCTTAAAAAATGTTCAGTTTCTTACTCCTAACTAACTCGTCCTAGACTAATGTCCACAACTAGACTCCAACTTCTAGGGTGGAGTCTCCATAGATTATTTGTTGCAGCAAACTTGGATTGTAGAGAAGCATGTTCATCAAAGTCTGAACTATAATAATAAACCAAAAACCTAAACTACAGGAGAAACCCAGAACAATTTCTGAATGACAGTTTGAGGTATACATAGAAGAATTTAGGGACTTCATTCAAGATTTCCCAGTTCAGTGCACGGACCACGAATCAGGAGAAAGAACACAGCAGGTAGGAAAAGGATGATAAAACACAGAAGGAAAACTATAGCATAATAGAATAACATCAAACTGATTTTGCTAAGACATACTCTTAGTTTGTCCAAATTTGATATATTTGCTTTTGCTCTTCTAAAGCATTCTGACTGAATGGCACAGCTGTGAGGCAGTTGCAAAGCTTTGTTACAATTGTCCACCATGATTTTTAAGCCACAGCAGTGTCAGCCAAATCTTGATTTTTATGTATTCATTAAGAAGTCCAGCTAAATGAAATACTGCTATACACATCTATACTTTATGACTGGAAACTTCTGGGCGGAACCAAAATTTCCTAACAGATTGTCAGAAATACCAGATTTTTGTCCACAATACCCAATAAATGCACAGACTTGACTGTTCTCTTATTGTTAAAAAAAGAATTCAAAAAAAAATAAAGGCAATAAGATCAGCCCATAAATAACTCTAAGAATTCAGGACATGCATTTCAAAGAGATTACAATACTTTTTGGGTAAATTAAGTCATACCCTTTGGTCATAACATTACCTTAAGAATGCTGTAATGGTCCTCAAATTAAGTGCCTTATGTACGTTACAGGTTTGGTATGTGCTGGAAAGCTTGGTTTCATCATACTTTAAAACATGAGAATTTTTAACATCTTATGACAGAATGCTTTATTAAAAATAATAAGGGTTCAAGAACTCATAATATTTGGAGGAAAGAGCTTTTCAGCAAGGAAATATCTTTGCAGCATTTATAGTTTTATGGTGAGGCAAGTTACGCCAGCTTGAAAAAAAAAATAAATCAACTTATCAGCCTACACAAATATATTCAGGCCTTCTCTTACTACAGCACCAGCATGAGAACCTCCCTTGTATATGCACACACACAAGGCAGACAAGATCTCTCACACACACGTCTTTTGACACAAGCACTCTTGCCTCTGCATGCTCGCACACAAACGGTGCGCTCACATGTTAAGTTTCTCACACATAATCAATCCTCCAAGCCTTGGGGCTCTCTCACACAAACACAGGCATGCTTCATACCTTCTCCTGCACAGAAAACCATGTGAACCATCTGTCACTATTTAATCTCCCAATCCAAGCTATCCAAATATGTTCACCTCAGCGCCAGACATCCCAGTAAGCCTTTCTAGCAATACAGTCATCACAAATAAACCATTGTTTTTGCTAGTCCCTACCTAATACTAACTTGCTTTCCACCTCATCTTTTTCTTTCACTGCCATATGCTCTTAAGCAGTCAGGCATCAAGCAGTCCAGTGCTGTATGCAGCATAGCCAGGGGCAAGAGGTATTCTGCATTGTGCAGCATACCACAGGATTGCAACTGAGATCAGTGAGCACCACAGGTTTCCTTCTTTGTTTGCTGTTCTTTGATTGATGTTTGGGCAAATAGACACAAAGAAAGCTTGTTTTTTGGTTTTTGTTTTTTAATCTAGTAATCATAGGAAGAAGAGAGAGAGACTCACGTGTCAGAACTTTAAGTATATTTGCATTTCATAGGTAAAAAAGGAAGAAAGGGCAATTTTAATGCTTTGGGCAAACGCCTCAAAATCCAGAATCCAGCCTCAGGACAGAATGGTCTAAAACAGACCTGAAAACTTTGTGCTTACAAGACATCCTGGTTAAAACAGAAGTGGGAAAAGAAAGAAAAAAAAAAATAAAAGACATCTTTGTTGTTGGGGATTTCAGAAGTGCTGCTGAAGGCAGCATGCTGGACTTGGAGGAAGCAGGATCAAAAGCAAAGCTTTAGTACTTTTGGCATTTCAGGGAACGTTGCAGTACTCCCCCAATCACTGCAGAAGGCTGCTATTACTTACAAAGGTGTTTAAACTCTGTGAAAGGCCTCTTCCATTTAAATGGCACCTTAAACCACTTTTTCCTCTTGATATCTACTGTTTCTTTCAGAGTGTTCACTCAGTACCAATGGTCATGATAATACCACAGGCTTGCTTAAGCTAGTTCCGAAGAACTGGTGCAAATTTTGACCTGAAGACAGAAACAGAACATAAACCTCACCATCTCAAATACTGAAATGTCTCCAAGTTCAGGATAAAATCACAGTTTCTGCTTAGCATAGAGTGGATCAAGCCCAAATCCATTCCTAAAGAGGAACCAACTTATTAGTGGGTATTTTGCTGATTTCTTCTCAAGATTATTAAACATATGTGCACTTTAAGCAAGGATTAGATGTAGCCAGAATACAGATTTGCTTAAATATGCTTTTTTGTTTGGTTGGTTTGGGTTTTGTTTAGCGGTTTTCATCTGCAAACTTTGTGAAGAAGGAACTATTATATGACATCTGTTTATACAGCACTTGGGACTTACAGCAAAGGCTATGTGGTCTGAAGATTTGGCAAAGGCATCCACCTCTCTCTTTTGGCAAATGGAGCCTGAGTTGGAATCTCTGCAGACAACTAAATAATTTTATTAATGAGTGAAAGAAAAATAGCCCACTAGGGAAACTGTCATTCAGGAACTCTGTGAACCATACACTTCCAGCAAAACTAGGAAGCAGCCTTCAGACATTTTCATAAAACAGGGTTTGAGGGAAGAAAAAACATCAAGAAGTGTAAGCAAGCTCTGCATATCAGAGTTCACTGAAAGCAAACACCCTGCCTGCCTATCTTCAGCACAGGTAACAAGTGCTACATTCAGGGGCAGGAACAGACTTGAGGATAGGGAAATCTGTCTCCTCCACGACCACCCGGCCTCAGTGAAATTGGAGATCACATTTCATCTTTGATATCAAGCTTCTTTTATACTTCATACCACACAGCACCTCTCACCTATATGTACCTGGTGTCTGTGCCACAGTAGAAATTAAATCGAGACAGAAAACCTGTGTAAGTAATATATACTATTAAAACAGTGAGGAGAAAAGTTGTATGAAGACCTGAGGAAGTTAATGAAATAAATATCACTCCATGATATTCTAGCTGGGGCCACTCTAGTTGCCATGTTTTTATTAAGCTATTTTAATAAACTTCCATTGTGATTGCGTATAAACCTGAAAAGACAAACATCTTCATGAAGATCTTCATGACAGAAAGCTATCAGTAGATGAAAGGAAGTTGGACAGTGACTAATCACCAGATCTCTGTCCTACCACTTCATTACTAGCAACATCCTAAAAGCTTCCAGTGACGAATTGTCTACATTTCCAACGCAGAAGGCCAGAATGGAACTATTTTAGTGAAGCAGAACAATACAGGTGGAGCAATCATTTGGTTTCAACCTAAAAATTACACCCGAGTGGGTCACACCATTAACAAAAGCAGAGAAAGTATTTACCTTTTCTAAATCTGTGTAAAACTTTGCTCTTGGCTTTCTTATTTCTAATGCCATGAAAGCAGACCCTTCTGCCTAGCACTTGAGTGTTCAGTAAGCCTGCTAGCAAACACTAGGTAATTTCTCTCAGGCTCTCTTTGGTCATTTCTTAGGATATAAAACATACCTAAATAACATAAATTGAGAAGAATCTGATCTTCTCTAGTGATGTCCTGCCATGAGCTGCTGACAAAACCTGCCTCTTTGATCCCTACATACATACGAAAACATGAAGGCAACAAAATCATAGAATCATAGAATCATAGAATGGTAAGGCTGGAAGGGACCTCAAGGATCATCTAGTTCCAACCCCCTGCCATAGGCAGGGACACCTAATCAATCCACTCCGTCTCTTCTCTAAAAGCAAACAATAATTACTGCTTTAATCAGTGATGGTCTTCCTCTGGCAGACCCCAGTCCTGGGATATAGTTCCAATAAACACAACACAAGACATTCTCAAATGTCCATTTTTTTTAAAAATCTGGCTACCAAAAAAATAAAATCCCCTCCCTTCCACCTCAAAGACATTCAAGGATTTTCCAAAGGGAAGGGGCTGTTTATGCTAGCGGCCTGTCACCTAGACAAGAAGTGGGAAAAGTCAGTAACTTTGACATAAAACTTCAGTTTCAGATAAATGATTGAGTGGATCAAGAGAAATGATTCACTACTGGAGGAAAAAAAAAATCTGGATAAGGGGGGGGGGGGGG
>VWZE01016756.1:475828-488864 GCA_013396675.1 Eubucco bourcierii
GGGGGGGGGGTGAGGAAAGCAGTTTGGGGAAACTTCAAAGCCAAATTCAAACAGTAATTGACCCTCAGACTAATGTGAAGGTAGAACCATCAAAACAGAAAACATGGCTTCCTGCAATTCCACTAAAGAAAGAAGCCCACACACAATAAAGACGACCCACACACAATGCATGTCCTGCAGTGAAAGGACTCTCATGGCACGCAGGTGTTTGAAATGTGAAATGTCCATGAAAAGACAACAAGACATTTGAATGGTATAGAAGCTTATTACAGAAAAACATGTTCATCAAACTATTTTTAAAAAAATATCTGACTAGATTCAAGAACAAATATTTCTTCCATCAACCGCTGCTTAGACTCTCATGTAGGATTTGATTCAACCGTCTTGAACATCAGATCAGGAATATTCATAGCAGACTCCTTAACAGCTCGAGCAAGCCTCAGAACAATGTGATGAATCTTCATCCCCATCTCCCTTTCCCAACCAACATCAGTTTGTTGCTCTGGAGTAGTAAAGCAGAGCCCAGCTTAAGTGGCCAGTGCAAGACTTTAACAATTTTCCTTATGTAAGCATGTGGCTGAATGTCATGTACTATATTCCTTGCAAGGCCAACACTGACCCCAGAAATAAAATCTATTCCTACCTATGCTCAAATTCAAATATTTCACTTAATAATTTGGATTTGGAAAACAAAGCTAAATATCAGTGTATTAGCTACAATTACCAAATTTCAGTCAGTAGGCTGGTAGAAGTCATGTTCTTAAAGAAGAAAAAAAAGTAAAATAAAATAATTACACAAATTCCTGCAATTAACGTGCCTCTTCTGGCAGGCAGAGAAATTCGGGGCTGCAGTTAACCAATAGTCAAGCTGAGGAATTCCAGGCTAATGGAAAAAAGAACAAAAGCAGCTTTTCCACAGAGAGCTTTCAGACTTAGCAAGTATAGCAAATTAGTTGTACTACTAAACAGATATATCACTCCATTCTTCCAACCCTTTCCCCCAGTTTTTCAGTACATCCCCTAACCCTTACAAAGTATCATCTGCTCCACCTGGATAATTCAGATAGTTTTTTTGGAGCAGGTGTTTCTCATCATCTGCTACTTGTCAAAAAAATCCTCCAATGTTTAAGCTATTTTAAAATACAAATGTCCAAAAGCAACAAACTAGTATAAAGTAACAGCAGAATTCAACATGTAAATTAAAAGAGAGATGATACCAAAACTCATCTTCACTTTCTTCAGTCCCTAATCCCACTCCTGGATCTAACAAGATTGCCATTATTCATGCACTAAAAAACAAGTCCTGCACAGATGCAGGTAGATTTAAAAAGAGGACAAAGAAGGAGAAGAGCTTAGTAAATTGAGACACTGAATATGTGCTTTTACCAATCTCAATGAGCTAATGAAACAGCTGAAGGAGGACATAGCTTTTGACGTCACCTGAAGCACTGGTCATGATAGCATAAGGTCCGTGATGTTTGGTCATCATTCAAGCAGATCACCACTCCAATCCAATTCAGTGTCAGCTGTAAACTTACTGAAGGTGTACTCAATTCCTTCATCCAGATCATTGATAAAGATACTAAAGAGAACAGGCCCCAGTACTGAGCCCTGGGGAACACCACTTGTGGCAGGCCACCAACTGGATTTTAACTCCATTCACTACTACTCTTTGGGCTTGGCCATTCAGACAGTTTTGCTTCTTTTTTCTTTTTTTTTTTTACCCAGTGAAGCATCCACCCATTCAAGCTATGAGCATCCAGTTTCCCCAGAAGGATACTGTGGGAGACAGTCTCAAATGCTTAAAGTCCAGGTAAACAAAATCCACAGCCTTTCCCTCATCCACTACATGGGTGACCTTGTTGTAGGAGATCAGGTTTGTCAAGCAGGTCCAGCCTTTCATGAATCTATGCTGACTAGGCCTGTCTGCTCTGCATGTGCTGCCTAATGGCATGCAAGATGATCTGCTCCATGACTTCCTCCATCACTAAGGTCAGACTGACAGGTCTGTAGTTCCCTGGGTGCTCCTGCTGGTCCTTCTTGTAAACAGGTATCACGTTTGCCAATCTCCAGGCAGATGGGATCTCCCTGGTTAGCCAGGTCTCTAAAGTGGTTTGCTGAGCACTTCTCTCAGCTGTCAGGTGCCTTCCAGCCCCATAGACTTGTGAATGTCTAAGTGATGCAGCAAGTCATCAACCAACTTCTCTTGGATTATGGGGTGTTTGTTCTACTCCCCATCTTCCAGCTCAGGAGGTTGGGCATCCAGAGAACAAGTGGTATCACTACTAAAGTCTGAGGCAAAAAAGGGATTGAGTACCCCAGCCTCTCCCTCATCCTTGACCACTATACTTCCCCCTGCATGCTAGAGAGGATAGATTCTCCTTAGTCCTCCCTTGTTGCAAATATATTGGTTTAAAACATTTCCTATTAACAGCTGAAGTCCACCGGGGCTTTGGCCCTTCTAATTTTCTCCCTGCACAGCCTCACAAGAGCTTAGTAGTCCTCCTGAGCATCCTGTCCCTTCTTCCAATGATCATAAACTCCCCCTTTTCCCCTCAAGTTGCAACTAGGTCTCCATATTCAACCCATCAGCCTTCTTCCTCACCATGTGTCTATCAGTACATGGGGACAGCCTGATCCTTCACCTTTAAGACTTTCTTCTTGAAGGTTGTCCAAGCTTCCTGGACTCCTTGGCCCTTCAAGACTGCCTGCAAAGGAACTCTGTCAACCAGTCTTCAAACAGGCCAAAGTCTGCCTGCTGAAAGTCCAAGGTGGCAGTTCTGCAAGTCAGCAGCACCTTTTTGCATAGAGAAGCTCTAATTTGTATCCAACTGTTCTCTGCCCTGTTTGCTGATTCCCTTCTTTTGATCTCCTAATTGTCTTTATATGACTTGATAGTATTTTCATGAGGTAAAGAAAAACACTTTGCACAAAACTGGTTTGCTGGACTACTAAGATGGAAAGAATGAATAAATATAGGGAGAAGATAAAGAAGGGTTTGATGACAGAAAACAAACCAACAACAAAATAACCCCCAGAAAATCCATAGAATGAGCAATGTTACAAATACAGCCCCATATGTGTGTGCCAGATTTATTAAAACTGCAAGCTCTTTGGAGTAGGGACCACGCAAAGACAAGGTGCTTATTCAGTGTTCAAGTACAAGCCTGCCATCAGCTGTGGCTGCCTTTGGACATGATCTCATTGTGAAAACATTACCCTTGATCACAGTGGTCCTTGAAATCTGCCTCCTGGCTAGTTGATCCTTATTGCAGATTTCACAGTAGCTATTAGGTATATTTGCAACTCTGTCTTTAAAAAAAAAAAAATTAAAAAAAAATAGACAGACAGATGCATACCTGGGGAGTTGTGGGGGGAAAAGTAAAAGAGCACGTCTGAACAGATGATCTTTACAGTCCCCCCTCCTGCTGCTAGAAGCTTCCCACTCAGCTTCTGCTCTTATTTGTTCATCTTTCTCTGGCAAGAATTATTCCTGTGTTAATTTTCTTTTTTGTGGGTTAATGTTGGGTAACGTGCTTGCAATTGCCCACAACTAATAGATTTCCAGTGATTGACTTTACTGCACTCCTAGTAGCAAGAAATGCACATTTCTTGAACCAGGGTCGTTTTAAAGGATTCCAGAAAGTACCTTCAGACATTTCATGGCTTCATTTAAACAGCTGCTTTCTTGGTTCCATGCAGGATTTCAAGCATGAGAACAGTATCTTCAAAGGGAGGTCACTATCCCTTAGAATATTAAGTAAGAACCATTTTAAGAGTTTGAACAAAGCATGAAGCATGACCTTTTTTTCATCTATTTATTTAAGGCTAAACCTGGCAGATATGTAGTTAGCCATGATCTCAGCCTCTGGCTGTGCAAAGACATCTGAAATCTGTAGGTTCTGTGCAGATCCAGGGGATTTTTGCCAAAATGTTTCCTGAATAAAATTAAATATTTCTTCATGCTAAGCTTCTTTTTTTTTTCCCCTTCCTCCTTCCTTCATAGCCTATTATAATCTCATATTAAAAACACACAATACTTTAGGATTAATGGTGCTGCTTCTGCAGGGTTTTTTTTTTCCTTCCTCCTTCCTTCATAGCCTGTCATAATTTCAGATTAAAAATATACAATCCTTTAGAATTAGTGATGCTTTTTCTCCAGTTTCCCAGCTGAAAATGACTGCTGTAATTCTTTAATGATTAAAAAAAAACCAAAACAACAAAAAAGCACCGAACAGTTCTGTCACACATCTTCTGCCTTTAAAATGCAGTGAGGCACCGTCTATTCCTAATTACCTGGGACCGATACAAGAGGAAGGCAAGGAGATACTGCCCTACTAAGGAAAACCTGGGGAATGCTCACGCCCCAGGTTGCAGTCACAGAATCACACAGCACCACAGAAAGTCAGGGGTTGGAAAGGACCTCTAAAGATCATCTAGTCCAACCCTCCTGCCAGAACAGGATCACCTAGACTAGGTCACATAGGAATGCATCAGGCAGGTTTAGAGTGTTTCCAGAAAAGGAGACTCTACAACCTTTTTAGACAGCCTGTTCCAGTGTTTCGTCACACTCAGTGAAAAAGTTTTTTCCTTATGTTCACATGGAACCTCCTATGCTACACCTTGCACCCATTGCCTCTTATCCTGTCATTAGACATTACTGAGAAGAGCCCAGCTACGTCCTCCCTACACTCACCTTTCACATAAGCATTAATGAGGTCACCTCTCAATCTCTTCTGCAAGCTGAAGAGACCCAGCTCCCTCAGCCTTTCCTCATAAGGCAGATATTCCACTCCCTTAACCATCTTTGTGGCTCTGCACTAGAAAATGAATTGCATCTGTCAAGACCATCCTGTAAGAAGTGCAGAAGTACCCATTTCTGGCAAGGTCACATGAAGGTGAATCCACCTGTAACTTACTTAAATGTTTTCCCAAAGATGGCTGGAGAACTTGCATGGACAGTTAAAACAGAACTACCATCTAATCTCACTCATTTGCAGCCTTTAGTTACATAACGCAACATTAGAAAGTGTTTGACAATATACACAGCAGATTTGCAAAGCCTGAACAATCATTGTCTTCTCAGTGATGTCCAATGATAGCACAAGCGGCAATAGGTGCAAGTTGGAGCATAGGGGGGTCCATGTAAACATAAGGAAAAACTTTTTCACTGTGAGAGTGACAAAACACTGAAACAGGCTGCCTAGAGAGGTTGTGGAGTCTCCTTCTCTGGAGACATTCAAAACCTGCCTGGATGCGTTCCTGTGCAATCAGGTCTAGGTGACCCTGCTCCAGCAGGAGGGTTGGACTAAATGATCTTTAGATCTAGCATTATGTGACCTCAGCCTAAGTTCATCTTGGCTGCATCCATGCTAGAGGAAATATGATGGAAAATAATGCAGGTGAATAAAGACTAAAAGTGAAAAATTAATCAGACCTTACACTGGCAAGGTCTAAAATGTAACCAGATCACAAACAGAGCAGTCAATTGGAATATCAGTTTGAATAATTTATTATGCTTAATGACTCTTCCACCTCTGATCCATATTGTACTGGGTTTAATTTTAAATTTTCTTATGTATGTCTGGGGCCAACACTGACTGGAGCACAATGCAATCAATCACCAACTCCCTTTAACTGAGATACGGTACTAAACTAAAACACAGTGTGGATGGCTTTAATACAGCTTGACAACCGAAATACAGCTGCTCATTCCACATGTTAGCAGACATACTAGGAATGAGCTCAGGAACACAAGCTCAATTGCCCATGTGTGGGCACACCTTAAATGTCAACATTATTAGCCATCACACTGTGAAGTGATAAACACACAAACCAAATGTATTCTAGCCCATCAAACCCAGACAGTGTCCCTGTTCTCCTCCTCCAGCACACAGCCACAACTGTTGCTTGCTGAATTGCCAAGGTTTCTGCATTACCACTAGTAACTTAAAAACAGGATTACACCCAAATATATATATATTAAAAAAAAAAAAAGAGTATAGCCACAGGGTGAAAACACAAAGTGACTTTATTAATAAAAAAGCGCTTCATTAGAGTGATTCAAGTCTCAGGTTTTGCTTATTAACACAACATAAAAAATACATATATCTGTATTTTTGTGTCACTTAGTTTGTATAGCTCTCCTTCCTTACCACACAGAAGCACTGGACTCAATCAGAGATGTTCAGAAACCACAGCAAGGTGTTATCAACAGTAAGAGGCAGCCTCCTGCCAACACTGTGTGATCAGGTGAATGTGGACACTATAACAGGGAAGCAAGGACTTTCCCTCATGTATTTCAATGTCTGACCAGAAATAGAAAAACAGTTTCATTTATTTATAGAAAGAGGCAAGTGACAAAGAAAAAACAAATGAAACAATATAACACATTCTTAATAAATCCCAGAGACTCACACAAATTTTCTTTCCACCAGAAATTAAAACAGACCTGGGAAGTTTTCACATTTTCAATTTCACTTCCTCATAATCCTCTCACCTTTATGACCGTCCCCCATATTTTGCTTTTTCTGCAAGTTTTATAAGGCATCCTAAATCAAGGGCCTTTCTTCTTTGTCAGACAGCATCTCCATTACTCAAGGGCAATGGAGTGAGGGGGCAAGTCAGGGGTGCACCTGAGGCCAGGTGAGGAACGGGCTCTCTCCAAAGCTTAGTCCTAGTGCCCTCTGGGAGGTCATTTGGGCTCAGTGTGCAGTCAAGAGGCTTCTTCTATTGAAGATCTTTTTCAGAGCTGCTCACTCCCCGTTGACTGTCTAGTTAGGGAGACAACAACCACTAGATACAGACTCAGCTAACTGCACAACTTGACTCCATGTAACAGCAGTTGCCACCTTGATTTAACACTTACTGGTACACTGGAGTATGACCATCTGCAAGCTGGGGCCAGGCAGGAGGACACTCACAGCCATAAATATGGCCACAGCACCATCATAGTGGTAACTATCCTACAACCTCATGAAGCCCAAAGCAGAGTCTCAAATAGCTATCACAAAGCTTTAAGAGATGTTCTTCTTGGAAAAATGGGCTATTTAACCAAAATGTCATTTTAAAAAGTCACTCAGAAATCTTCTCCATTGCTTTTTACTGACATTTCAATTGCTGACCCACCAGGCATTTTTACACCATTACCATACACGCTACATGACCAGCACGGCTGAAACACCTGAGTGCCCACAAATAATTAAAAAGTCATCTCCATTTTTAAATTGTTTGAATAAATTTATTTATAGAGCAAGTCAGTAATTTATCCAAAGTCACATTTTCCAACCAAAACAACTTTTTCAAGTACTTAAAATATCATCCCTTTCCCTACAGTTCTGCCTCACGGTGTCAGCTGGGATAGCTTTTTTCCCCTGGAATACAGATAGTGACCTCAATGTCTTGGCTAGCAGCAGCTGAAGAACAAGCCGTACCAGGCAACACTCCACTGCTGAACAGAAAAGTCCTACATGGAAACATAAACTAAGCAAATTGTCCAAACATTACCCTTTGTATCTTCCTTCAAACAAGGTTCAGAGTGGATGGAAAGGCAAGTCAGCAACAACACCTGAGGAAGGTATTTTTTCCAGGAAGCACTTAAAATGCTGTTTCACATCATATATACTCTGCTCCTGCTTTCTCTTTCCAAACATTCTGAATTCTCCATAACTTTACATGTCTTCAGCATTCTCAGTTTATAGCTTCACATACATTGAAGTCAGCTGGCAAATCTGCCTTTCTTTTCAGCATGTTAAATTGAATCATCTGAAATCAAAGGTTCAACCTCATCTATTGTTCACAGCATCTGGAAGACAGATCCTTGACACTATGGAGAAAGAGATCAAAAAAATCAAAACACAGGCAACTATCAGTAACCACTGACCTAATCAGCTTTAGAAAGCATGATTTCTTTTCAATTAATAAAGCCCTTAAAAAGCCGTTTCTGCATTTCTTTACTGTTGTGGGGTGGTTATTTTCATGATACAAACTTTTTTGCTCTGAACAGAGTCAAAAGGATCGCCTTTTTCTGTTCACAAAATCCAAGCTTTACAGTAACTCCATTCTCTTTCCCATGCCTCACAAAAGCATTAGCCTCTGTCACTAAACACCTTAACTGAGTAGCCAGACCTTCTAGAGAGGGATCCAGAGAGAGAGGGCTTCTTTGTTTCAGGGATCAGAAGTTAAGTGAAAAGAATAGCCAGGACACAGAGGATGGAGAAAAACAAGTGCAGGAAAAACTGAAGCCTCAAATAGCACACACAAGGGAAGAACTGCTTTGCTTTTCCACCTGTATCAGAAAAACATGAAGATCGACATCAGTGTACAGTGCTCAGAGGAATCCCAGTAGTCACTTGCATGATAAAACAACAAATGGAGTAAAGACTTAAACTGTATTAATGAAGACCAAGTATGAGGGGAAAATTTTAATTCATAAGTTGGGTTTGATTTTGATCTCCTTTACATCAATACAAGCCTTGAATAACAGGATGGAACTCATTTTTCTGTGTATGCTCACAGATTCAGATTTCATAATAATCAATAGCTTAATACCAAAGTTCAAGACAAACAAGAACACTAAGCACTCACACAAATCATCTAGCACTAGCCAGGGAGAAAAGTCTACTATAAACTGCTCACCTCAGTCATTACTAGGGAAGTATTTTTTGCATAGAAGTGACCCTCAAGAGAGTTTTGCTTAATAATACAACCCTCAAAATCCTGCAAACACTTCCTTTATAAGCATGTGGTCAGTCTCATTGACTTAAAAAAAAAAAAGTAATCCCATCTTAAAAGTTACTGTTGGGCAGATAAGAGTTCAACTTTGCCTCTGTAAGAGTTTTGCAACAGTTCTTTCTTTAGAGACCAATTTTGCGAAGTTCAGAGATCTCTCAACTATCACTTACATTTGTGACAATGGGGACCACTGAGTAGATTCTTCCTACCCTGAATCCAGCATGCTCAAAAAAATCTCTGCAAGAAAACTTCCAAAATACTTTATTACAGGTACAAGTTACTCCTGAGGAGATGCCAGTTAGACCCAAGAGGAAAATTTTTCACAACGAGAACAGTATTTGCCATCTGACTTGCACTGAAGCCCAAAAGATCTGGTCAATGGCAGGATTCATCTGCTGAGATGGTTGTCTACATTCATGCTATATGTTTATATTCAATTGGCAGAAACAGCACTCCTCAGATTTGATTTTGGTGACTAAATGTAGACTTCCACTTCAGCTCCCTAGAAATGTTCAGGTTCCTGACTATAAAGGGAATCCACAAAACTGCATTTCAACAGACAAATCTTACCTTCTCCACCCTGGGTATCACATGGAACAATCATATCTGCTTTTTCTGTTAGGACCCACTGAACAACCATACCTGGTTTTACTGCTAGAGTCCTACCAGCTTTACAGGAGTTTGTGCCACTGGTACACACAAACCAGTGTAGTTACCTTAGTTTCCATGCACAATCAATGGAAAGAAGAGGGCACCTCTGAGAGGCAATTCAGCTGGGGTAGAAATCTTAATTCTTCCTGGAAATCCCATTGTGTCTCCACAGATTATGGGAGGGAGCCTTAACTTACCTCTTAATAAGGAGAAGCTGTGAATTGCCTTGAGTTAGACTGACAGGTTCAGACTCCCACTGTTGAGAAAGTAGGAGATGCAGAGTATTCTCTTCCCTAATCTCTCCACACCAAGGAGGCTTGAAACATACAGTATCACATCCCAGTTAAAAAAAGCAAGGTTATAGTATGGATTACAAGGTCCTTATTAAAATACTTTGAAGGGTAGCAAAACAAAAACCACATCAGGGAAGTTTGAAGAATCTGTATTGTGGCCTACATAGTGTCTGTCCACCCACAGCTTTGCCAAGTGAGGATAAACAAGAGCTGAAAGAAACTCCGCAAGCACACATTTCAGTTGGCCAAATATCCAACACAAAGTGGAACAGCTAAAAACTAGTCTGCACTCTCTTAAGATTTAAAAGCAGAAGTGCAGACCCTTAAAAGGGTCTGAGATTCATCTGAAAGCAGCACATGCCCTCAGCTGACACAGAGACTTAAGATGGCAGACCCAGACTCAGGCTCTTGTTCACTTACACTTCTGTTACCAAAAGAAGTCACCTCTTTAGCTGAGGACAGCAGGGCTTCTGCATTCAACTTCTGCAGGAACAGGATTTGGCAGCCTCCAGAAATCTGAGCTCTCTATTTTTCTTCCCTTTGCCTACTAATGCCCATTTCTCCTTCTCCGCCTCCCTGCTTCCAATGCACACACATTTTAACACTAAAACCCAGCAGTTACATGGTTTTTCCACACTTCTGGGCAAATACTATGCACTCTCCCTTCAAACTTATCAGGTATAGCTTCTCCTCATAGGTAGTAAACCTGCTGCAAGATTACAGTGCTTCATAGTGAAATATTTAAGCTTGATTTAAAAAAAAAAAAATGCCTCCACATCTCATGCCTTAAGAAAGCTTCATAGCCACCATCTCACACCAAAATGCACTCCTTACAACACTGTGTTACATTGCACACTCTTAATGGTTTCTACAGTCACATAGTCACAGACAATATAATTAACAAGCAACATTCCTTTGTGTAAAATAGGAGGGAGAAAATAAACAGTCAAAGTTCTCAGGAATAAATTTGAACTCAGAAATAAAACTATTTTTTTAATTTAATTTCATCATTTAGTGGGTCAAAGCAAACATAAGCCTGGATTACCTAGGTACAAGCAATGGTTTCTCAATCAGATTGATTTATTAAATAACCTGTGTCCCCTTACAAGGAAAACGATACCTTATTTGCTCTCTTTAAATACACATCAAGGCTTTAGTAAATATTTTTTCACTTACCATTTCATTTGTTTTGTACACACTGAAACCAAGAAAAAAACAATCCTGTTTTAAAGTTGTATTTTATGTTCTGCTTCTTGTTACATAATCAGAAGAGTCAGAGGAAATGCTATTATGGAGCTTAAAAATAAAAAAAAATAAAAACCAAAAAACCTAGGCACACATCACTACATGATAATAATATGTAAGGTGCTCCTACATCAACTATTGGCATGCATTTGAATTAATTGTATGTGCAATCTATAGCCAACTTTCAGGTCTATGATGAATGCCCTTTCTGTGTTTAACCTCCTACACTGCTAACAAATAGGTAAGATTTTCCAGGTTAGTAACAGCAAAATTCCACACAGCAAAAACATTGAATGCTGTCATGCAAAAAAGTCAGTCATAGAGTCTGAAAATGTCCCTCCCATGTCAAGACTGGTTCTAAGCTGAGAAATTATAAAAAAAGGACGAAAGTGGATGTTACTTTTTGTGGGTAAGGCAAGCAATTTAAAATCAACAATCACATAAACCCTAAACCATTATTTTTTAAGAGAGATGGTGAATCACTACCAGTGCCCCTTTGTAATGAAACAAGAAGAGCACACTAGCCAAATTTTCTTGCAAAAAGCAAAAACATCCATGGTGGCATGTGAATTTCATCATCAGGGTAACTTGTGATGTTATGATCCTTCATATCCTTTACAAAGAGGGCCATGGACTCCATGTTGGAGAACATACTCATTCCATTTCTCTCTGCTCTGCATACACCTGCCCAGGCAAAAACATCACTTTTCTGAATTCAAACATTCACAGAGACTTATTCACATCATCATCTGAACCTACCACATACCCACCAAAGACCCCAGAGCCATTTGCAACAGCCTGAAACACTGTTCTGAATCCAATCACTGTTTCCCCACTCCTCTGCATTACAGCCACAAGCCCAGAGCCCTGTAGCTTAGCTTAGTTCATCTGGGCCCATTTAGGTAAAATAAACATAAAGGAAGGGCACCTACTGGGCTGGTTTAACAACAAGAAGAAATAAGGCTGCAGAACTCACTCACACTTGTGTGCATAGCTGATTTTACACCACTCAGCAGCTACATTGAATTATCTTGTCAAAAAGTACAGATCAGCTTTCACCACAAATACTTGGAGCTTGGAAATTACAGCAAAGCACCACGGCTGGGGGAAAACCAACTTTAGCTGGATGCAAAGTACACTGCAAGTGCAGCATTTGAAGCCTCAACATGACGCAACTAAAATCATGCCAGGGACAGGGGCTTGCTGAAGGAATATGGACCCACGCAAAACCACAACGTATGTATTAGATGCCTACAGCTCATTCTCTGCCCAAGCTAGGAGTGCCCTGCAAACAGATTAGCACAAGCTACAAATCAATGAGGCTGTGTAGCTATGCCCATGGCAGTAGCAAAACTGCAGTGGGGAGGAGAGCCTGGACCACTCGGCAGATCCTAGCCCTCCTCAGCCGCCCTTCCACAGTCTCTTCCTTCTCCCCTTCCCCTTGCCCCCCTTAACCCTTTCCCTCTCAGAAGTTCAGTGCAGTGGGAACAGTTCTGCAGTTTCGAGCCCACTGGTGGGAGCAGCCTGGCCTAAACGCCAAAGTCACCCCACTGTCAGTGGGCTGCGGGAGGCCATCCAGGCTGACGCGCCCCTGCGCTGGGCTCCCGCCTGCCAACCGCCCGGCCACCTGCAGGCCTCCACTGCCCTACCTTGCTCCTCGCCGGCCCCAAAGCAGGCTCTGGGGTCCTCGGGGGGGAGCCGAGCTCCGCCACCCTCCAGGGCTTTGCGTTTCTTCGACATCTGGTCGATGTTTGGGAGTTGAGTTTCTCCTCTCTCTCTCCGGGGAGATGAGTGTATGTGCAAAGAGAGGGAGAGTGTGAGGGAGAGAGAGACAGGGAGGGAGAGAGAGAGATTGAAAGAAATCGCTGCTTAAAGAGAGGGGAAGAGACTTTGGAGTGGCTGAAGAGCAAGTAGGAGGCAGGGACTAAGAGGAGAAATCCTACAAATAACAATCCCATCAATTCAGCCCCACATCTAAAGGGGCTACTGAGGTCTCCCCATTTCTTACTCATTCATCAGAGTATGTGAATGAAAATTAAAGAGCCAATCGTCCTCTGTTGTTTTTCCAAATGTTAGTGGGTGGTGCTTGGGGTCTTTTTTGTTGGGGGTGGTGG
>VWZE01016756.1:498444-512322 GCA_013396675.1 Eubucco bourcierii
GGGATTTTTAATAATCCCGTTTATAAATCAAGAGAGCTGGCGGATGCCATTGGCACGGTTACAGTTAACGGCTCCTTTGTGTGCGTTTCTTTGTGTGTGTCCCCTCTTTTAAAAAAATAATAATTTAGATTACTAATTACTGTTCCATAATTACCGTTTAATTCATTTCTTTCACGCAGGTTCTGTGTTGCACACCAACGTGGATCCTCTCAGGAGCCAACTACCCTTCGTAGCCCTCTGGTCTCCCTGTCAGAGGGAGGCTAGATGCGGGAAGCTAAACCCAGAACACTCTCAGTTCCCGATATTATAATGAATGTCCTGTCTCCCTCAGAAAAGCAACTTTTTTTTTTTTTTTTCCCTTTTCCTTAATAGCCTGCTTGTTCAGTGGTTTAGCGTGGTCTGCACACCCACCAGTATTTCTCCCCTTCCTGCTGTCCCCTTCCTGGGCTCTAAAGAATAATGGCTTATAAAATGGTTGCTCACTGCATGTCATCGGTTGCACACATAACCCCAGCCTCCCTTCTGTGTTCCTCTCGTCATCAAGGTCAGAGGGAAGCCTCGAGGGCACATTTAAACCCAAAATGTATTTATGTGCATCTCCATCCCGATCGTCCCCCTCCAACCGTTTGTTTTGGTTTGGTTTTATACATCGGACGAATTTGATGGCAAAGCCACACAGATATTTGCAGGGTCAGACCTTGCCCTACTTCAGAACATATCTGTGCTCAGTTTTGCAGAGAGGACAATATCCTGGTCCTATTAAAGTCAATGGAAATCAGTGAATTCGAGCGTCACTGGATTTGTCTGGTAAAACATGCAGCCCCGCTCTTGCCAAACCCTGCCCTGTTTCAACTCAGCTTAACTGCAGCAGTGCCAAGCTGCTGGGAGGGTGCCTTGTGCTGCTGGTTTAGTACTGCCCTCCCATACAGGAATCCTTAGTGACGTTGAGCAACTGGAACAGATCCTGCACCTCCCTGCTGCCACCATGCAAGGAACCTGAAACTGGCACCTCCCCAGCAGATAAAGGTCCTTCGAGGTCGGGGATTGGTTGGATAAATCAGAGCAGCCTAAAGCCTATATTAATTTAGACTGCAAACAAGCCTGGTGCCATCCAAGTCCCAAGGATAGAAGACATGGACATTTTTACATCCTCACAGCTGCACCTTTCCCTGCTGCCCTCCAGACCAGGACTGGATGTACTGATGCTGGTAGGGTAGCAAATACTTTTTTCCTGTTGATGCAAAAAACCAACAGTTTCAGGTTTTGTAGAATCAACTGCTTTGAGTAACCGTTTTCCTTCAAAATACAAGTAAAAATAATTAGCAATTAAATTACAAGCTAGATTTCTGAAAATAAAAAAGAATCTAACAGCTGAATAACATGTGCACAGCAAATGCTTTGTCATGCACTTGAAACTTACCGTTATCTGCATTTTTTGTCCAAAAAAGGAAAGCATACCTGGTATCACCAAAGCAATGCTGGATGGCAATAGAGATCCTTAAGACAACATGAGTGCACTTACATATTTTAATACACAGTTTATGCATTAAACTGTATTTGTTACCTCTTTGTTCACATGTGTTTTATTTAATTTTTTCAGTGGAGATTTCCCTAAATAAATACCCACTTAACAAGCCACAAAGCCACACAGGAGAGAAGATTTTTAGGGAATTGACCAAGCCCAGGCTCACTGTACCAATTACAATTAAAGCATGTGAACAGTGCAGCAATCTGCTTGATTCACAGGACCGGTGAGGAAAGGAAGGAAGGCAATCGGAAGGGACCCTGCAGAGTTGCAGGGATGACAAATGGCCCACCTTCATCCACAACCCTTTACATTCTACTACTCTGACTGTACTTTCTTATACCTTTTTTTTTTTTACTATTTTATTTCAGTATGGCAAAAGCAGCCTTGAGATTCATTTGTGCATATTTTTAGTGTTATGAATAATGCAGCTCTGACTATCCAAGCATGCTACATGGGAGACTAGGTATTAGCCTGCACTAGCACATACTAATAAGGGTGACTTTACTGTTTATTTCCCGGCATTAAAAGCTGACCTTGTGAGAGTGAGGGTAGCCATTACCATTGTATGCCACATAATATTGGCTGCAGAATGATACTCACATAGTGGGAGTTGGCCTGCTGTCTATGCAGACAATCACTCCTTCCTGTCAGCGTGCCTGAGCAGAACGGTGCTTGATTAATGGACGGGGGGGCAGGATCGGGGGATAGTTCCCTGCCTTTGGACAGAATATGGCACTGCACTGACTGGATCCACCCTGGGAGAAGCAGGTTTGAAATGAGCAATCTTTGCTCTGCCTTGGGAGTTGCTCCAAGTCTTTGGCTGCAGATTGCAGTGCTAAATTGAGACCATTATTTTACATTGAGCTATTTTCATCCTAAAGTGCTTTAAAGGCTTAGCGGATATACAGGCTGTGGTGCTGTATGCACAGGAATTGCTCCAGCCGCTAATGAAATGCAGCCACCTATTAACCAGAGCTGTGCGATGCCTGGTCCCTGGGTGTGATGACGGCCAGAAGATTTTGTTTCATTCAGCTGAGTAGAGTCTGTTTTTTGGTTGATAGAATACTTCATGCCCTTTGAAAAGGAAAATTGGCAGGATTTTTACATACAGGATAGGAGTAGGTATAGACAGTTATCCTCAATCCTGGAATTTGAAATGCCACTACTGAGACAGGACCTTCTTTGCAGTCTTGCTTTGCTCTACCAAAGATATTCAATATTACTTATCAAAACAGTCTTTCATTCATGATGCAGGCAACTGAACATGAATATCTGAAACTTTTCACTCATGGTTCAGTTGTTTGAAAGCCTCCAGGACCAGCTGTGGGGAAAGCATGATGGTGTTTGGTGGTCTATAGAGAGTGAATTAGTAGTTTCACTGCAGTTTCTCATGAACAGATGCTTATATGAGAATAGACCATCACAGCCACCTCTAAAACTGACTTTAACGCACACTTGACTCTTCAGTTTTCTTGCCTTTACTAGACAGAAGTATTGCATATGTGTCATTATGGAAAATTCCCTTTAAAATACCAAAAGACCAGTGAAACATAAACTGTATGCCTGAAATTACTGACATAATAGCCGTTCAATACTGTACATACACCTTTATATAGCTTGCAAGCACTGAATTAAATAAGCATGTTTTCCTGTCTCTAGTTGGGGTAGAGAGGGAATTGTGTGTTGAAAGACGTAATTTGTACATTAGGAAGTCTCTGTTGCCAGATCAGCAGCAGCAGCACTGACGTCTGTACTCTTGCTTTGTTCCTGATGCTATAAATCAAAATGACTACAGTCCAAATGCCTCACTTGTTTTAACTATAAATGCACTGCTAGTCAGAAAAACCTACACCAGGAGGGATCTAGATAATCTGCGTATACTTTAAACTGACTAGAGTCCAAAAAAGGACATAAATAACATTTATAAATTTATGGTTTCTACAATGAAAAAAACTTGCAGAGGGTGGAATCAGGCAGAACTGTGAAAATTATGTGTCTACAGACTCTGACATCTTTGCTAAATGAACTATCAGATTTGCCTTTCTTAATATGCCCTGGGAGTTTTTTTTCTATGATTTTTCCCCCTTGCCTCAGATAAATGCAACCTCCTTAGAAGCTTATTTCCCCAGTGTCCTCATGTATTTTCCTGCTTGTGTAAGCTACTGAAAGCAAATTAATACAGGATAGATGAAGTGGGGTGGGTTTTAGTCTCTGATTTTACACACATATGCTATGTTTGCAAACATATATATCTGATGTTGAGTCACATTTATTTGGAGTTTTAGAAAGCTGAATGCCTCCTCTGCATATAAAGTGATCCCTCAAAGTCTAAAACTCTATCCCTTCCAAGTTCTAAATTTGGGCTAAAGAGTTACATAAAAACGATGGTGCCAATGCCTACTGCTAACCTGTTAGAGAGCAGGAGAACTCTCCTAACACCTACTGAGAGTTTGGAGTCACTGTAGGAAAATGCAGCAGTTTCTTAACTAAAAAGAAAGGGCATAGGGAAAATTATGAAGGTAATCTTTCAATAGCAACATTAGGACAAATGAGCCCTAAACCTGTGTATTGTGTGGCACAGCCAGAAATAGCAGAAGTAGCAGTAATGGCATCAGAGAACAGCAGGTGAGCACATTGTCAACACCACACTGGCATTACTGTTGGAGCCACTGAATTGTATTTTTGAAGACCACCACATTTTTACATTACAACATTCAAAGATTATCAAAGAAAAACATCCAAAGGATATATTTTGCTAAGGATACCTTGTTAGGCCTTGGCTAATGAATTTGCAACCAGATGTTCATTTTAAGATCTAATCAAAAAATGCACTGAAATTAATTGAAAGTCAACTGGAAGTTCCAGATTACCAGGAAAACAAACAAACAAAACTCCAACAACTACTCTGGAGCCAGTAATTTTTAAAAATAAACAAGTAAACAGGATGTAGCCATTGGTCATTCACCTTGGCACTGATCCTAGGCAAAACGGTGGAAGAGCAAAGGAGCAGACACAGGGTTGCCAATTATGTGCTACCTAAGCTGTCATAGTTGTCATGAATGGGCAGAGACTACAACAAATGGAAAATATCTGTATCTATCAATGCTTTCTCACTACCAGCCAGCTTAGTCAGTATTCCTTCTCATTTGTTGTTGATTAAGAACATGTTAACATGGTTATTGTAGCTCAAATGGCACAAAATATTCTAGGATGTAGTAACTACATAAAATACACAAAAGTAATATGATCAATACCAGTTACCAGTTATATTTTTCACAAACAGCCTAACAGGCCTTGTAAACAATACTTATTTTCGCTTGTTTTCTTTCCATTTGTAAATGGAAATACTGAAAGAGAACCATCTTGAGGTAACAAGCTTCTGTAAGTCTTTCAAATTCAGTTCCATGTGACACTGGTTAAAAAATTAACTATAAACAACATGCAATATAACACATGTTAAAGAATCAAAGTTGGGATCCAGGGTCTGAAAAATGAAGCTAAACAAAATCTGCTGTATTTTAGAATAACTAATTAACCATTGCAACCACTTCCCCAGGGCATAACACACTTTGCCTGGAGTCTAACTCAAGACTGGTTGGATATCTTTCTAGATACTAGAATTTTGCTGGAGAAGTTTTTAGCTGAGATTCTCTAGGCTCCAGCATTTGGGAAGCCAGTTATTGTAATGATCTAACTGAACACATGGCACCTAGGTGATCAATGAACAGTGAGGATAGATTAGCCTACTTAGGCAAGGTTCCCCTTGAGTGAGTTCAGTTTCTTTTTCTTTTGCATGCGTATGCATCTATATGATTTGCATGCAGATTTTAAAAGTAATTCTAACAGATCATGCAGCATCTTTGTACACTTTATACTTCATAAGGAGGCTGTATGTTATTGAACAAAAGATCAAATTTACAGGAGAAAGAGAACACCACATGAATTCCAGGCAGGTTAGGTTTGATTCAGTGCAGTCCTCCATCACATCTACTGATTAAGAAAAAGATATAAATAAACCGAACAAATGTCCATAGAAAATGCAGTGAGAACTGCAGTGGAGTGGGGACATCTAGCTGCCTTCTGTCTACCAACAACACCTGTGGATCAGGAAATCCTGTTTCTGGAGAGAATCTATAGATACCAACAACTTTAGGAGAAAATGAAGGAGCCCTTCCTTACAGAAGTGGAACACAGAACTGGGATGGAAGGGAGATTATATGTACTGTTTACGTTTCCTTTTGTTCTCTCTGACGCCTTACCAAACAAATGTTTACTTTCTTTAATTCCTTGTGTTTGGTTTCTTAGGAAAGCTTTCTGTTTTGGTAGTTTTGGTTATGTGGTCTTTAAAAGCAGCTTTGAACGTGCAGATTGCCACAAGAAACAAGGCTGAAAATGCCTCCTTGAACTGAAGGGGACCGAAGTGTGTTGATGGGGATAGTGGGAACACGTCTGGTTGCCGTTGTTCAGGTTTCATCTTGCCCCCATTAGAAAAATCTTTAAAAGGGTCAGTGTGCCATGACAGTGATGCACCCTCCTTCGGATGGTACGCGGAAGCAGTTCCAACCTGCCTCTACATTTCCAGAGGTCCAACAAACATGTAGGATCCACAGCAAGGTGGATGTAGCATATCACACCTGCAGCCCCACAAAGAGAGACTGAGCATTCTTCATGGTGCCCTGCTGTGCAAATGTAGGTTTGGGTCTCTGTCAATGAACCAGAGTCTGATGAATGACTGCATTCACATGTGCATGGACAGATTTAAACATACCATCAGCTGAGATACTGTGGACTGAGAAGACTTGCTGCATCTATACTTGAGTGCTTCAAAATATCAGGTGTGCTCTCCATTTTTTTATGGCTTCCAGCTCCTTCAGCCAGCTCTGGGACTGCAGTGATCAGCAGCAGGATATTGCACTAAGGCTACAGCGTTGTTCATTCAGTTTCTTAGCACATCTTCCAGTTTCAGCCTGTGTCTTCTCTCTGTACACATAAATAATAAGTTCATGCTAGCTCCAGCAACACACAGGTTTTCTAGACTCACAAATTCTGACTCCACAGATGAGGAATTATCCAAAATTGCAGTTGGAGCCCAGCTATTCCTTACCATCACTTGATAAACAAAGGCCATGCAACTCTGCATATACTCTTTGTGAAGAGAAACCAGCGCTGAGAAGTTCTGCACAGGTTTTAGAGAAGAAATTGTAGGGATTGTATTAGTCACAACTGTCTAATCACAAAATAATCCCTGTGACTGTGGAGATGTGGCCAGTATTCAGATAATGATGTGCATCTAGAATGATGTAGGAGATTTAGTACATCAGGACAAAAGAAGGAAATAAGAATACTGGCCCAAGCTCAAGTGCTAAGGCATACCAAACATTAATGTACCCCAAATGGCCACTTTAGAGGAGCACTTTCAATTTCTCTAGGGAAGAGATATCAGCAGGCAAAGGAAAATGGTGATACTATTTTTTTGGTCACTGTTACAGCAGGTATAATGGTGCAAGATAGGATTTTTTCGAAATTAGTATTTTTTATTAATTTTGATATTCAGGAGTCTCACTACCAGCCACAATTTTAATAATAGGTTCTTTGCAATTGTCATGAAAACATTACACATAGGAAAACAGAGTCTAGAACCCTTGAGAAATAACTAGCAAAAATATAACAAACATTAAACCATTAGAACCAGAAAGAGGTTCTTACAGTCAATCACGCTGCTTGCCCACCAGAGGGACTTGAGAAGCTCCTTTCTGCTTAAGGCAGAAGTCTTTGATTCAATTAGAGAATTTACAGAGTTTTGCAGAGACTTTTGAGTATTTACTCACAAAATTTATCTCTGGATTCCCGGAGCTATCTGCAGTTTCCAGACAGTACCCAAACACTTGCAGGGAGTTTTGTTGATGTCTTCTTAGCCGTTCAGGCTTGTAGATCTTCCCAGGCTCTAACAAGGGTACTGGGAGAGAGGCAGACGATCTCTGACCTGATCCTGGTTGCTCTTTGATGATCTGCGTCACTTCCAGGGCTCCCAGTCTTGGCAGAAGACTTGCAGGTGCGCATTCTTGGCACGGATGTCTTGCAGATATGTAGTCAGGATATCTTGCAGATGTCTTCCTTTCCCATGGTTGCTTTCCCCAACAGCAGAAGGAGGGGGAAGAGAAAAATATGTCTGGGCAAGCCAGGACATGTTTAGGCCTATTTTGTCTTTCCATGACAGTTGCTGAGTAGGTAGCTTGTTTTCCAAGGCCCATGCCTATGTTAGAAGTCACATTAGGTCCACACTTCAAACTAGGTCAGACACCTGTAGCTCAAAACTAGATTAGTTTGCAGTCATCTCTGCCCATGTAAGTAGCTAGGTCACATGTGCAGGAACAAGTATCTTCCTCCTCTAGAGAGTTCACTTGGGAATGAGTTTGAGGGTGCCCTTGTGGCATCACATCAAGGAAGCACATTACTGCAGCATCCAATACTTTTTCTGTCAAAGAAAGGCTTCTGCCTCCAGGTGTGTTAATTTAGTTGTTCTCCCCTTCTCCTTTCCTCCTTGTGTCAGACCAAGAGTAACAAGAGAGCAAATTTGATACAGCAACTTATTCAATCTTTCTAAACCAGTGCTTGCCCAGGACTTTCTGGTTTCTGCCTTCAGACCCTGTGATTTTCAAATGCCTATCTCTGAAACCATTTAGCTGCCAAGATTGAGTGTGTTCATTGTAAGATAGGCGAAGGTTAATGCTTTTAACAAGAGTTTAATTTATCAAAAGAAATCACAAAGTGAGCTGTGAAGGTCATTATTCTAGAGGGGAAATGTGAACATATAGACTAAACTTTACCCATAAATTTTAAGATGAACCTTTCTTTCAATGATTACAAGAAACTGAGGGATGTATTTTCAAACAAGCTATGGAGAGAAACACTTTGTGTAGGATTCTTGCCATCATTCTGTTTACAGGTCTCAGCATAAGCAACTGTGTGGTATTCCAGTGAAAGAAAGCTAAATGAATGAATTTAAGTTCATGCCTTACTTGTAAGAAGCCCTCATATTGCCATGATTCATTTTGGCAGCCCACTAAACCTGAAAGAGGCCCAATGGACCAACATAATCACTGAAGTTAATTGAGTTTGAGTCACTGTCCTGGTTTAAGACAGCCTGCTTTCACAGGCAAACCACCCAGCATGGATCAGGAGGGAAAGTTAACACAAAAAACTCTGGGTTAACATGAACAGAGAACTTAATGGAAATAACACAGTGTACGATTACCTCCACCTATTTTGCAGAAAAACAGCAAAAGCAGCAGAAGCCAGCCATAAAATGAGTCCCCCACCACCCAAGCTCACAGCCAGCCCAGCGGAAAAGACCAGTACCTTAAAACCAGACAATGGAAGCAGCAACTGGAAACAGGAAGCCTCATGTTACAAACCAAACTACAAGCCCCATGATACTTTGCTCCAGACAGAACTCTCATTTTAAAGCTGGTGTGACTTCAGCGTGGTATTGAATACTCATCAGTAGACTTAGTAGAACTCGATGACAAGTCACACCTGGCACATCTTGCTCATTCATTCATTAACTAAAGAGGAGACTAAAAACTGCTGTCTGGGTCAAGGTGTGCTAAGAGAAGAACTTTCTGACATAAACGCACAAACCTTCCTAGAGGGAAAAAAATTCCAATTTTGTAGCAATTTACATCTAGGCAGTCAGGTTATCCTAGCGTCTCAAAGTTTGTACACTACCTTGCTACATGTAAGCCTGTCAAAGTCTGTTGTGCTGTGGGTGAATCTTCATCATCTAACTAGATCCCCAGTAGTTTTTTTCCTGTACCTGCTGTACTATATTGTGAGATTAAGGGTACTGAAGCTAAGTCTAGTCTCACACAGTACTGGAATAGGGGCAATGCCCATTGTAACAATAGGAAAATTAATACTGTTCTACCACAGTCTTAAGTTTGAGTTAGTGTTTGTGCCTGCAGGATATTTTTCCTTATCTTCTTGAACATACCATTAGCGGGAAGTTTTTTAATATTGCGTATGAAAATAGCATTCAGCCTCATGCTTAAAATTTCTTTGAGCATCTTAATTTTCCAAAGAACAGCTTTACTGTGTTCATAGCAGTAAGTCCCAAAGATTAAATCAGAAATCTACTTCATATTTGACCCAACTATATGTATTAACCTCTGTTCTTCCTAATCTGGGATATTATGGTCGTTATTCAACCATCTCAATTAAGAAATTGCTTTATAAACCAGTTCTGAGCTGGTTTCAGTTTTGGAAAGTTTGTAATCAACAGTATCTTTCAAGAAGGTTCTAACGTTTTTGAAAGAACTCATTTTAGTGTTTTACTAAAGCTAGGAATAAAAAAAAAAATCAAACAAAAAACCAAACAAATAAACAAAAAGTTATTTGTCCTGGTTATTTACCACTGTTTGTTTGTTGCTTTTTTTTTCTTAATAATAATTGTAAAAATTTGTGTTCCAGAAAGGCGTTTGGAGCAACCAATCTGAAAACAAAGCCTTAATAATCCATCCCAGGTTTTACTCCACACTCCACTGTTTCTGAACAGGACATATTTTGAGTGTTTTGTCAATTCCCTGCAGATACCCGATCTGGATGTATGTACTGAATTAAAACAAAATACCAAAAAACCAAAAAAACAACACCCAAAAAAGAACAAAACCAACCAAACAAACAAAACCACAGAAAAAACAAATAAACAAACAAAGACCAACCAGTCAACCAAAAAAACACCATTACCAAACAACTCACCCAAACCAGCTAACCAAACAAAAAACCAAACCAAAACACCAAAACAACCAACCCCAAACCCAAAAACCTTTAGACTTACATGCCAAAACAAAGTACTTTGGTTAGCTCCTTACCCAAGGCAATAATTTCAAAGCAGCCCATTATCTGGGCTGCAATGCAACTCATTCTTTTTTCAGAAGCCTGACATTTACAGTAGAGGAGTTCTCAAATATATAAACATTTCCCACTTTTATTAGTGCTACTAGTCTCCTAATTCATGACTGATTTCAAATAGCTAATGGATCTTTAGAATAACTTTTTATTTGCACATCTTGAATAGTCAGTTACTGTCCTATATATCTACATTAAGAGAATAAGTCCTGAATAGAGTTCCGAGAACAGTTAATTAAACTGGGAAAATATTTTGAACTGTTCTAGCGAGATTTGTATGTAAAAGCTGTTTCTGTGGGCATGAGTAAGTGTTGTACTCAAGACTTAAAAATCACTTGCAAAGTACTTATAACTAACTGGAATTATGATTTTTTCAGAAGACAGATAGTCATGACAGTGAAGGAAGTTGTCTGTTACCTGCTTATTTAAATAAAGTCTATTTCCTTCTATAGCAGGCTTCGTATCCACCTTATTATCCACTGCTAGCAAACAGTGTATTTTATTGAAGCTCTAATTCCCACAGGATAAATAGTAACTATCACATGCTTTCACAATTTCACAGCAATGTCCATGCATGTTGGAAGATCAGCACAGTCACTGATAAATATCTCTGTAGCAAGAGCTCACACTTCACATGTTAAAAATACATATTAGATAAAGAGCAGAAGAGTTGCTATTAGAACTGATTAGAAACTAGAATACTAGTCTTATAGAAAATCCTCATACACATATTTGTCTTGTGTTACAGAACAATTGCAATTTAAGATTTTCTCACAAATTAGTTGTGAAAGCTAAAAGAACAAAATAGCACATTCTAGTCCATTTCAATTGATCAGTTGCTATGTTTCATGGGAATGGCAGTTTGGGTGCCTTTGGGTGCCTCAGCTACATCCTTCCCTAGAGCGACAGCCTATGCGCACAACAGGAGAAACAGTGAGCCCTGTGCAAGAAGGGCCGTGGAAGAAAAAGGAGGGTTACTGATCTGAATGGAAATCAACTATCACACCAGAGATTAATTACAAGCTCAGAAGCCTTCAATCGATAGTCAGGTAGACAGCCTATGCTACCACTCTATATACTGACCTGATTTATGCCACTATTGAACTTCTATTGCCACATTAGCTCAAACAACAGGCTATTAGAATGGGTTATGATTATAGCAAAGTGGAGGAAGTGTCAAAAAGTGGAAATATGTCACTTACTGTATTCTTGTCTTAAAACCCTGTGGCTTATCGACTTGAAAGGAGGTAAGGGAATTGGCAGCAAAGGAAATCTTCCATTGTGAAAGGACTGACAGGTCTAATAGTAATTTCTGCGTCAGACGTTTCTGAAATGCTGTATATGAAAACATGCTGACCCTTGGGAAATAAGTGGGACTGTTAAAAATAAATAGATTCCAGCTTGCAGGAAGAGCAAATTCACTGCAGTGACGTAAAAACACCCAGCAGCTTGCCCCAGCCGTTTCCCATGAGACACTGATGATTTAGGAAGAAACAGCAGCTCACACAGCTGCCTGGAAATTTAAATGCCAGGATGTTACTTCTTGAATCCCTAATTTTTTTCCACAGCTCACCTTTGACAGTGGCAGTACTTGTTCAGTCCCTCCATATAGAATAGAACCATAGAATGGTTTAGATTGGAAGTGACCTCAAAGATTATCTAGTTCCAACCCTCCACCATAGGCAGGAGCACCTCCCACTAGAACAGGTCACTCAAGGCCTCCTCTAACCTAGCCTTGAACACCTCCAGGAAGGGAGCATCCACAACCTCCCTGAGCAACCTGTTCCAGCGTTTCACCACCCTCACTGTAAAGAACTTCTTCCGAATATATCCTCAGAAAGACCTCCTGAAGACTTTAAGAAAGTAACAAACTATAAATTAACCTTCATGGAACATTCCAGTATGTACTGAAATACATTACAAGATACTAGTAGTAAGAGGAATATCTTCTTATTGTTCAGAAAAGTTTTATTCTTAAAATCGTTCATATTGTTTGTTTTAAGGTTTTAAATTTTTTGTTAAAAGCAATAATGCATCTCAAGCATATTTTGAGCGTTGAGTATACATGTTTGCCAGAGGAGGGCATGCTGTAGTACAATGCCTCAATGTACAGAGGTGCAGTGTGCAATCAGCCTAAGCCAACACAGAGAGATGAAAAAGCAGATACTAAAATAGAAGTTTCCTTCTAAGCCGAATTTTACTGATTTACAACCATGTCTACCAGTTACAACAGATTATTTCTGTGATATTATAGCTGCAGCCTTGGTAGCAACAAGCGTTCTTGTCAAAGTACGCATGTGCATCTTTAATTCAGAGTGGTTCATTTCAGGCCCATGTAGAAACTGCCAGGGTGAGGTATTAAGTCATTTTAGTTAGGAGGATAGCTCTTCCAATAAACATTTCATGATCCATCTGTTTTATCTCATGTTAATTCATCAGGATCTAGTTCCTTTATTGTTTTCTTCCTCAATTTCCACTCGCTATTTCAAAAAAAAAAAAAATCCTTTTAGATTCTAACCAATATTTTCCATAAGATACAACACATGAGTTAGTGCTTGTTTATAAAAGGAGTCTAGGAATTATATGCTGGAACAGATTCTTTATACATAATCACTTCAACACATGTCTTTTCACCTCACTTACAGCAAGACTGCAAGTCATGTAAACATCTCTGCAACAAAAGAAAGTTTCTGTTTGGCTGCTTGTACTTTTTCTCCAAGAGAATGAAGGAAGAGCGTTTGTTGTATGTATTATAAAATGAAATGTATAGAAAATATAAAGCCATACACATACATGCCCAGAAACTGAAGCAAAACAGTATCATCTCAATAGGTTCTCTTTGACAGATGACAAAGAGTCAGTTAAATAACCCTGGGGAAGATCCATCTTGCCATTTGTCCTAAATAGTCTGCACCCATTGCTAGACCAGCAGTAGAAACCCATTTCACAGACCAGGACCTTTCACAGAAAATAGTCTCTAGAAGATTTTTGGTGACAACATTTGGGAGGAATAAGCCACAATCAAAAACTCATTGGAGTTGCTCATCTTTGAAAAGAGACCCCATGACCTGTAATATTTACAGAAGTTACATAATAAAGTGGGTCATCATACAGGGAATAGGAAAGGGCAACAGGCAAACAAGATCCTGTGATTTCTACACAGAAGAGCTTTCCTTAGTCAGTTTATCATCACCTGAAACCTTGCCTTCTCAAGCCTTTTCACCAGAAAAGGGAGCCCCTTAAGCACAAATCAGATCATCCCTGTCACAAGAAGGTTGATATTATCTGTGATGATTTCATATGCATGTGATCCTAAAGGAGTTAGGCAAGAATCCCTCAGGCGAAACCAAACACAATGGGAAGGCCATCATAATGTTGTTGTTAGCTTCAGCATGTTACTGTTGGTTTCAGCATGGTCAAGACTTTTTTTTTTTCTTTTTTTT
>VWZE01016756.1:512365-560114 GCA_013396675.1 Eubucco bourcierii
CCCCCCCTTTTTTTTGTTATTTAAGAAGATAATCCGTTTGAACAGTGATATGAATGCACCTCTACATGTGGCCAGAAACAAAGTAGACACAGCAAATGACTGAGCAACAGAAGTCAGGAGAAATGGATCTCCATACCTAGTCTTACTGAAAAGTTCGTCTGCAAACAGCACAGTTAGTGAAGTCTGTTTTCCTGCTGGCATGCTGCAAGCATTCCTTCTCAACTGCTTTTACTGGCAGTAGACCAGGCTCCCTTAACATCCACTCAGCAACCCATGGCGTGAGAGGAAGCCCGTGCTGTGTCCAGTCATCTCCCAGATGACTAACAAACTGATCAGCCTGCTGCCACAGGGTCTTGGGATGTCCCTGCTCTTCTGCCAGAGGGGAAGCAGCAGCACCTCCTTCCTCAACTCAGTTTCAGGTGTCCCCCCAAACAGTGGAAGTTTAATGATCATTTAGGCCATCTTTGAAAGTGAGTGGAATTTGAGTAGTGAGGCTAAAAGCTATGGGAGGGAAAAGGATAGTGATGGATAAACAGAAAGCGAGATCACATATGTCTTGTTTTCTTAGAGGTTCAGACTACATAGAAGCATTTTATTTACATATATATATATGTATATATATATATATATAAAATATATATATATAAATAAAGGGTATGTAACTGACAAGATTCTCAGTATCAAAAGAAACTTGGCCCTGTCTCAAGAAACCAGTAGTCTACTTGAAGTTAGCTGTATTTTTTCTCTGATAATGACTTTCACAGTGTTCTTATTTTTACTAGCCACACTGGGCACTAGTCCATTTTACAGACTGAAGCTCTCAGTACTCCAACTCTGAAAACTCAAAAGGATTACCTGCTGAATTCAACTATACATGTTGCCTTCTTTACTGACATGACCCTGTCACTGGCAGGGACAAGGAGGGGAGTAAAACAAGTCAGAACAATCTTCTCAGCAAAGACAGAAAAAGGTTTACGGTTTGAAAGTGTCCCTTCTTTTCCCTTGGTTCAGGTGGATCCAGTCTAAATCTGCTGGAAAGGCTATCAACTGAGGCAATTCCACTGTAAGAGACATTGCTGGTACTAGATACCCAAAAAAAAAAAAAAAAAAAAATGTCCAGACCTTTCAACATGACTGGAGCATTGAGTTTTGAGAAGTTTGTCTTTGATTCATAAAAGGATGTAAATGTCACAGTGCTTGCTACTGGTGCTCTTCTGGATAAGTTACCGACTCATTAAATCTCTAACTTAGAGACAGGGGAGAAACAACTGGGTCTGGGATTTATTGCCAAATTAGAATTAAAAAAAAAACAAAAACCAAAAAACCAACAAAACCCAAACAAAAGAAACCTGTTTGAGGATGAATGCAGCACTTCTTTTAATTATGAGAAGTTGACTTGCCCAGATTTGTTTAGGTCAAATATATTCCTGAAACTAAATAAAAATATTGAGCTTAAAGTAGACAATTCAGTCATTTCCAGAATTATTTATCACTTGTGAGATAAACCACTTGTGAGATAAACTTCTGATCAACCTAATCTTCTAGATCATGAAAAATTCCCTCTGCCACAACAAAGAGATGTGACTGGAACCAGATCTCCTAAACAACTGAGTGCTTGCTCATCTCCAGTAGTAACTTCTTTTGACGTTATTTGTATTAAGAATAACTAGATGACAGATGCATAATTTGTTATCCACTTAATCACACGTGCAAGAAGTCAAAATTCACTCTCTGTTACAACTTCGCCTTCACACATTCCAAATTAAACAAAAGTTCTGAGTTGCAACTGCTTTTGAACAGAAATTGTAGTGCAAATTGCAATCCTTGCTCTCTCACTGATAGCACATATGATCTTCATGTAACTTCTATGCACAGCTTCAATGTTTGTAAAAAAGTTGGTGTCACTCATTTATGTAAAGGACCTTGCTCAGCAATGCTCAGAACAGTGCTAGATAAAAGACTATCAATGTAATTAGTCTAAAACTGACTTATCTTTCAGCTTTAAATTTGCAAGTACTGTAAAACAGCCCTTTGAAGGTTGTCTTTTTCTCTTTACATTTCATAGGTGATAGGTTGAACCATCTATTTTAACAAACCACTTTAATAGAGTCCTTGTTGAAGAAACTGCATATACCATGGTTACATAAAACATAATAGCTTTCATTGTAGCTTTCTTATTTCTGAGTGATTTTGAAACTTCCAAGTTTCCTAGAGTATTTTATATAAAGTATGCTCAGGAAATGCAGGATCTGCTCTGTTGTGTTACAACTTCAGTGCTATCCATCTCAGTTTTCATTCTGTATTATATTGTCAATAAATCTGCTTTTTCTGCACTACATTTTAGTATTTGCAAAGGGAGACTGAATGCAAGTTCTGATGTTCAAGTCCTCATAAGCACTCAGGTACCAGAATGAAAAGCAATATCTGAATTTGGAGTATTAAATCTAGAGGAGCTTTTATGCTTATGCAAGGGGAAAAAAAATCAAATAAACAAAATATTGTATTGTATTTTTTTTTATGTAAAGCCTCATTTTACTTTATTTCTTCTAGAAGCAGAAAATGAAATCTACTTTCCCTTCAGAATAAATATTACAAAAAGTCAGTAGTATCCATTTCAAATGTAAAATGAAGAGTTACATTTACAATGAAAGAACTTAAATACATCAGAATTGTTCTCCTATGTCACATCCATCATTTTCTGAAGGGAAGCAAGAAAAGCTTCAATAATAATTTATGAAGTAACTTCTCAATTAGTTTGATTTTTTAAAATTTTTTTTTACACCAGTAAGGATGTCTGAACTAAATCCTTCTCTCAGTTTTCGAACGGCTCAGGTTGTAAAACCCAATATGAGAAAGCAAAAGTATATTTTAAGTTTCTTTTCAAATCAAGTTAGGAATGAAGGGAAATAAAGTCCAAACTGAAAGGTGTTTTTACAAGGTGCATTCTCACATAAGTAAGCATGTAGCTTTTCTGATATTAGTGAGTGACCTTGTATGTCATTCAGTAATTAGATCTGACTTTGTATGTCTTACAAGGCAGGTTTGGGTTCATGTCATTTCATACAGTCCCTTTTACAGTTAGAACCTCTTTTTAAATTGCTGGCACTTCTTGGCTTCAAAAAGGTGGCTGCTCTCATTCCTCTACTTAAAAGTCCCAGCCAGATCTGATACCTAGATGCACAGTTTGCTACAGTATTGAGCTTAGAAGTCAGCTCTGAAATACAGTGTGTGAGTATTGTAGACTACCTTGAATTAGATGGTCTTCATAGATCTAAATGAAAGAGTCCTAAGCTATGTTTATACACAGTTTTACCAATTTTCCTTCAAGAACATCAGGAATTACAAAAGCATCTAAAAATGTTTCTAAGGTATTTGTTTTGTTGTAGTTTTTCTTTTTTAATTTACAGTTAAAAATAGACTTAGAGAGGTACAAGAATACTTCATTTGTACTACATACCTGCTGAAGAGATTATCATTGTACTGTCATTAACCAATTCACCATTAATTGCTGCACCATGGAAAAGCAGTGAAGAATAATCTCCTCTTGCACCACCTAGCATGGTGAAATCCTGCCTGAAAACAGAACTGCTGACCTAATGGCAATTCTGCCTAGAAACCTCAATTGTGGATCAGACACCCATCATCCTAGGTGTCCTTTAAATGCAGCATGAAATGAGGCTGAGAGCAATTTACTGAGGAAATTTAATCCCCAAAATCTGTACTTTGATGCTAATAATCTATATGAAGAACATACAGCTTCTATTGTTATGACACATAGCCTACCAAAAATGAGCTGGAAGTCAATGTCAGGCCAAAACTGCAGCCAGTCAGCTCAGGATGTGAAATAGTTTAGTACAGTGAGAATTGCTTCCTCACACTTGAACATGGCAATGGTGGTGCTGGTCATTGCTTTTACAACATGGTCTTGTTTCTCAGCAGCGTGATCAGCTAAACATAAGGGTGAAGTGCCTGCATGTTCTAACCAAGTGATAAACAGATGAATGCTACAAGATGGCTTACAACCATGGCTGCTGGGATAGTGAGTGGAAATTACAGAGCTCAATGACACATGGATAGTATTTGCCCTCAACAGAGTGAAAGGGAAAGGTGAGCTTTTCTTTCACTGCTGTGAAAAGCTTCAGCCACCTCAAGTTACCAAAATCATAGCCTGTGATTTCTCAGCCAAAACCTTCCTATGGTTATCAAAATCTATATTTTTGTTCCTGTAGATCAAAATCTACAGTTTTGTTCCGTTGTGCCTTGTGGCACAGACCCCCTGCAAATAGCTCATTACAACCCATTGAAAGCGGACTCCTAAACAGTAATGTGGCTCATTTGAATACTCACAGATTTCAACACCTCATGCATAGATGAGGAAGGGGTTGTGTAATTGAGGTTCTAGGCATTGCACAGAACATAGAGTTTGCCTTGAAGGGTTCCTAGGGTAACAAGATTTTTTGTTCTCAGCTGTTGAGAGCAATCCAGCTAAAATATCTCTGCAAACTTTTTAATCCACTAGAGATAAGAGCACTCAAGCTCTTGTTCTGTAAGAGCACTCTGAAGCAATATCTCTATACTTTGCTCCTATCCCTATTTTCTATGCATCAGCTGTTGGTTACAGTTAGAAGCACAATAGAGGCAAGTCTGACTCAGTGTGTCTGTTTCTAGTCCACCCTAAAAGTTGTGTGTCTACTCACAGCTGCGTAGTCTAATTCAAGGAGTCAAGAGACAAGTTAGCTTCTGAAGAATGACGCAGAAAGTGCATGTCCAGAGTAGTAAATTACTGGACCTCCCTACAGAGAATGCCATGGTATGTATCAGGTTTCTCTCTGGACCTAACAATTGTATTAAACCCACAACTCGGGCACTTTCAGCTGTCCGAAAACAAATGCTCTTCTAGGATTCTGCGTTCGTCTCCACTGGTCTTGGTCTTGTTGAAACAGAGCAGTTGAATCTAGCAGTCTCATCATTAAAGCATTTGACTGATTGTTTCCAGGGCAGAATACACATTTTAAGCTGCGGAAATAACCACAGAAGTTACCACTGACATTAGTCTGTAGAGTTATGTTGCTTTTGCTTGGCCATCATTTGATCTCATTACTTCCTTGCAGCAAAACTAGTCCAGAGGCCCGGATAGTTTCCAAGTTTGTGAATTGGGAATGTTGCTGCAGAGTGCAAAATAGACTGCAGAAATAGGTGAACTTAGAGCTATCATTTCCTAGAGAGGAGTTCCAAGTAGCTGCCAAACCACTGTGAAAGAGGTAAACATCACTTCCTTCCCAGCCTTTCTGAATGAGAGTAGCACGGCTAGACTTTTGTGCTCTGAGCATATCAAGGGGGCCAACCCCTCAGTGACTTTCAGTCACAAACACTACCTCAACCGTGGTCATAAAGGCACACATGTTCTCACGAAGAACCCAGTTCCCTACACTTGGCTGCTTACCTGTGCATTTGCACATCAAACTTCACATGCACAACTTTCAGGCCAAACAGGAAGGAACTTTGCTAGTTTTACATGTCTAGCTAATCAGCCATTGAGTGTGAACCATCTAGCTTGCTGTCTTTGATCTAGTCAGCTAAGTAACACTATAATCCTGCTTTTGGGGTTGAAAGAAACATACAGGATTTCACTTGAGTAATCTTGATAAACCATGTTTTCTGAAGTCCTTCCTTAACTTTGTGAGCATGTAGAAGTGCTCCCAGATGAGTACCAAAATTCTAAGCCAGAATATGCAACTTGTTTTAATACTGGAAACTCTTGTAAGTTACAGTAAGAACTTTCTTAGGTGGGGGTGCAGCAGTAGAGAGTTTGAACGTCATTTTGTAACTGAGTATATCAGTAGAACAGTTTATCATCAATAAAAAGTCTTGCTTACTTACAGAACTTCCACTGAATTTCCTTTGACAATACAGTTATTGTCCCTGAAACATATTCCAACATTTTTGTTACCCAATCAGCCCTGCATAACTTACTTGATAGCAGCTGTGTGCACTTACTTCATACTTTTCCCTCTAGTACAGTAATATATTTTGAAAGTTCCTGGAAGCTTTCCAGGAATTGTGAAAAATGTCCTTTGTTTCTTCTTTTTAGTTACACTCTTCCCACATTGTAACACCAGCATATGATTTGCCCAGTGGAAACCATCCAAGGTGCACCTTAAAAGACAAGATTAAATTCTGCAGCTTTGTTAAAAGTCTAGGGGCGGGGTGGGGAGGTGGAAAGGATATTTGACTCTGTTATGAGACACCTGAGTTTATTTATGCTCTGCCACAGATCTCCAGTTTAACCTCAGCTGGACTCACCTTACCTGTTCTTGTCTAATTTTTCTAGAAAGGTATCAGGTGAATAGAATACCTGGAAAAGATACATTAGGTGAAGTCCTGTCATACCACAATCATTTTCATAGAATGGTAAGGTTGAAAGGGACCTCAAGGATCATCTAGTTCCAATCTCCTGCCATAGGCAGGGACACCTCCCACTAGTACAGGTTACTCAAGGCCTCATCCAACCTGGCCTTGAACACCCCTAGGGAGGGAGCAGCCACAACCTCCCTGGGCAACCTGTGCCAGTGCCTCACCACCCTCACTGGAAAGAACTTCCTCCTAACATTCAGTCTAAATCTCCCCTCAGTCAGTTTAAACCCATTGCCCCTTGTGCTGTAAATAATCCCTCCCCAGCCTTCCTGTAGGCCCCCTTCAGATATTGGAAGGCTACTCTAAGGTCTCCTCAAAACCTTCTCTTCTCCAGGCTTCTCTTGTAGCCTGTCCTCATAGCAGAGCTGCTGCAGCCCTCTGATCATCTTCGTGGCCCTCCTCTGGACCCGCTCCAACACTTCCATGTCCTTCCTGTGCTGAGGGTTCCAGAACTGCACACAGTACTCCAGGTGGGGTCTGACAAGAGTGGAGTAAAGGGGCAGAATCCCCTCCCTTGCCCTGCTGGCCACGCTGTTCTTGATGCAGCTCAGGACTCGGTTGCTGTCTGGGCTGCATGTGCACACTGCAGACTCATGTTGAGTTTTTCATCAACCCAGACCCAAGGTCCTTTTCCTCAGGGCTGCTCTCCAGCCATTCACTACCCAGCCTGGATTTGTGCTTGGAATTGTGCCTACCCAGGCACAATCCAATTTTCCTATTGGCACATTTTTGCGAATCAGTTTAAAGGTTTTTTACAAAAATATGCTAGAAGATGCAATAAAATAGACTTATCTCAACAAAACAGATTCAGATTTAAAGTGGCAGCTGATGTTATGCAGATACATACTTTAATGATGCTCATACTGGGAAAAATCAGGGGAAACCAGCAGTGGAAATGTGCACATCACCTGTAGTGTTATGTTTGGTGAGAGTTTCTCTCTCATAGAGGTTACACAGCTGGTGACTGAAATAAAGCAGAAATAATATCACAAACAGCATGCATCTTGCATGGAAGAGTCACTAGATTGCAATATGGGCTATTCCTGCAATTGTTGTACATGATGAGTTCTCCAAATCCTGTTCCAGTTTATTAACCAGAGAGGAAGAACAATGGAAAATAAGTCACTTTGTGACCCAAATTCCTACACTTTTAAAACCACTTTCCACTTGAACAGAGTATCTGAAAGCAATCTCCTGGCATGAGTTTAATCAAATTTAAAGTAACATAGGCTAATCTTCTGAGGCCTGTTACGTCTGTGAAAAGTTATTTCTTTCCTTAAGCTCTGCTTCCCTTCTGGAAGTATGTTAGCCATGAAATAAGAAAGCAGCAGTGTCTGAGGCAGTAAATGCAGTAGTTGACCCCTGTCCAACCTCTGTTTGCTTCTTCCCCAAAGAATACAACATCAAATTCTACTAATGAAACAGCTCTTTTTTCCCTCCAAGATAAAAGGTAATGAACAAGAGAACAGCTAATGGCAGTGGTAACCATCATAATGGGCAGGCATGACAAGGTTCTGACAGTTATTTGCAATGCTGGAACCAGAAGCTGAGTATTAAATAAGATTCAAGGAGTCCAATCTGAAGCACCATTCCCTCGTTTTTGAAGAAGAATTTTCTTTAACACATGGATCCAGTGCTGATATGGATCTGGATTTCTGGTTTAACTGATATTTCTGGGAAGTCCCTAAAGACCCTCTTGTTCTTCTCTTCCTCTTTTAATTTTTTTAGTGGGTTTTTTTTGTTTGTTTGTTTGGTTTTTTAGTTTTTTGTGGGATATTTTGTTGCTGTTGTTGTTTTGAGGTTGGTTGTTTTGCAGGTTTGGGTGTTTTGGCTAGTTGGGGTTTTGTGTTTGTGTATGGGTTTTGTTTGACTGGTTTGGTTTAGTTTTTGGTGGTCATGTTTTTTGTTTGTTCGTGTTTGTTGTTTTGGAGGAGTTTTGTTGCTTTTTAAGCCTTCTTTCCCACAGAGCAGGATCTATTTTCTTTGTTTATGGTTTGTTTGGGTTTTTTTCTGTTGTGAGAGAGTCCTTACCATCATCAGAATTTATTTTTAGTTCATTTGCTTTTCTTTCCAGGAAGGAAGGCTGAGTCTTATTAAACCTCTTCAGCACTAGAGTAACCAGGTGTCCATTGGGGCACTCATTACACTCATATTAGGTCTCTCCATGCTCCAGTGTTCTTTAAGACACAATAGCCCCTGCTGGTTTGCAGTTTTCAAATTTAAGAAGCATTTTGTATCTTAGGTCTATTGTTTCATCCCAGTACTGATATCAAAGAGGAGACATTTGAACAATGCACCTCAAAATTCAAAAGCAGCTGAATTAAGAGACATGGAGATGTATCTATGTACGCGAAAGACAACATGACTTTGTCTCCTACCATGTGTTAGCTTAGAGGACTCTTCATGCTCCACATTAAGCATAAATTAAAGTGAGTGCTGGCATAGGTCTGCCACAACCCTGAGGACAATTCCAAAAAATTCAAACAAATCTTCTGTAACTTTAACCCATCAAATCTTTAGGCTCAGAACCATTTTTTTTTTTCATACAGAGATCACATCATCGCTTTCTGTGAAAGATACACACACAGAGAAGATTACAAAAATCAAACCCCTGTGGAGCAAGGAAGGTTGTATCTAATTCCTTCTCTCAAGCTGCTATCAGTGCAATGGAACTTTTCTGCAAGAACATTTTTCCCTCCTCTGAAGTTTCCTTTCAGCGTCAGGTTTTTTGTCCTATTATTTTCCTCCTAGGCATGATACTATTTGAGCTTCTCCTTTCCACTCCAGTCCCCTTACATCCTGCTGAGAATGTTGCAGGAAGAATTACAGCCAATTCATTTGCCTGCCTGCCAATTAGAAGTACGCTATGTCAGAGTCAAGCCAGTAAATAGCAGCAAACAATATGACAGCTATCCAGCCCATTTGACCCTCTGACAGTTTCCAGTGCTTTCCACTTTATTAAAACAAGGTATTACTAGAACAGACATGTTTCACAAGACACAGCACCATAGGACTTTGTATCACAGTGCCAGAGAATGCCAATTAACATCCTTCTTCATGCCAGGCACTGTTAAATCACAAAGTTTTGAGGACATTTATTATAGTATTCCAGTAATAAAATAATCACACTGATATCCTCCTGACTCTATCTTTTTAATGATTGGTGATGAATACTGGGGGTGGGAACTAGTTCATATCGTTTGAACAACATCACAAGGTCCCAGGTCTAAATTTGAGTAGCTAGGTCCTCTTGTGAAACACAGGAGCTGAGTAGACACTAACTCAACATATGCCTTCGGCATAAACAGAAGAAATTAGTCTCTCCTCCAAAGAATAAGAAATTAAAGAATCAATGTCCATATTGTATATGATGCCAGGGAAATTTTGTTTGCCCAGAAACAGTTATTTGAAGGCTCAACATTGGCACACAGGGCAACTGCACACTTCACAGCGAGGTGCTGGAGCATAAACAACTTGGAAGAGGCAAACGATCAGACATACGGTATCATGGAAAGATATCTCATGCCACAGATACTTTTAATACAAGGCAATGATTTGACACAATTCATACCCGAGAAAATTAGAACTATTCAGTATGCTCATACTTAGAGTATGTAATGCAAGTTTTAGAAACTGTTGACCTGAATGATGCGATTTTCTTTCTCAGGCAAATAACCTTAAGCTGCATCTATTTTTCCCATTAAAAAAACAAAAAAAAAAACCCAAAACAAACAAACAAACTAACAAACATTTCAACAATTATTTCCAAATTGTGTGTATTTGAATATCCACACCACCTCTAAAATATGGATACCTATATTCCTGGAGAAAGGCCAGCCACCCCAAAGCACAAAACACATTTAAACCACAGCTGTGCAACAGAAGAGTTGTGTTGCAGCAGGAAAATCAGGCAAGTTTTAAAATGTGCTGGTGCAAGCAAATAACAAGTGCAAATCCTAACATGAACAAGACACAGTACTAAAGGATGCTTCAGGAATTTGCAGCAAAATACAGACCACTCTCTTCTGTCAAAATTGAACTATAACAAATAATCAAGTCAGGGTACCTCACTGCTCTTTGGTCATAGCTTTTAGATAAAAGGAAACAGTTTCTTCTACTCCCATTCTTCTAGGAAGCACAAGAACCTCTCCCATTAGTATTTCCATTCAAGTGAGGTGTTTATCCTGACTCACTTACCAAAAGATCATTTTACCTACAGCAACCATGTGTCTATCCCTCTAAGTTTCTCCTTTAAAGACCCTTGACTCTTTCCCTAAAAAGACTCACCTGTGCTGTGGGACATAGAAAGCTGCTCAATATTTCCATGTCAGTTATTCTTCAGCAGTTGTGCCAAAACTTTTCTCACTTACAGACATTACTGGAACAGACCCTTCAAATGGCTGCTTGGAAGCAGCACATGTTGTAGCCAGAGGCCCCCAGAAAGCACAGCTCATTGCTGGCCAAGAGTTAAGTATTGCTCTGTACTCCAGCTCAGCCATCCTTTCAAATGAAACCTGAGTCTGAGTAGTAATTACTTAACAAGGCACATACAATCACCATTTCCCCATGATTAATAGAAGAAAAACATGTGGTTAACAGACTTCCCTAATAAAGTGGGCAGAAAACTATATTCAATACTTCTAAACAGATATAAATTGTGAAAAAAAAAAGTTCCAAACCAAGATTCTCCCTGGAATAGTGGCACATGTTGCAAAACTTCCATTTCATCTCTGTGTATATATTTGTGACATTAGAAGTCACACACTAGGTAAACCATGACTGCCTCACTGTGGATTAAAGCAATACTTGCTTCCAGTAGGTTTCTAGCCCTCAGGAAAATCAATCAATCAATAAATAAATACATAAATACATACATAAATATTTTGTCTGAATGTAATACCACAATATTTTTATTGGCTGCCAAATAACTTTCGATAGGGAAAGCTAAACAATTAGCTGATCTTGCCTGAAATCACAGCCAGGCATTTCCAGTGTATCTTGACTCTTACATTTCTGCAATATGTGAATTTATTCTCAGTTTTTTCAAAGCTCTCAATAGCTTTGCAAAATGCTCTGTTTTAATGCTGATTGAATATTGGTCATTACATAACAATTTACTTTCAGATATCTTTCAAATCTACCTAGCAACTTTATTCATAGAATCATAGAATAGTTTAGATTGGAAGGGACCTCAGAGATCATCTAGTTTCAACCCCCCACCACAAGCAGGGACACCTCCCACTAGAACAGGTTGCTCAAGGCCCCATTTAGCCTAGCTTTGAGCACCTCCAGGGAGGGAGCATCCACAACCTCCCTGGGCAACCTGTTCCAGTGTTTCACCACTTTCACTGTAAAGAACTTCTTACTAACATTTAATTTAAATCTCCCCTCTGCCAGTTTAAACCCATTACTCCTCATCCTGACATTAGAAGACCTTGTAAATAGTCCCTCTCCGGTTTTCTGTAGGCCGCCTTCAGACACTGGAAGGCTACTACAAGGTCTCCTCGAAGCCTTCTCATCTCCAGGCTGAAGAGCCCTAACTCTCATGAGTTATGAGTTACTCTATGAGAGCCCTAACTCTCATAGCCAGTCCTCACAGGAGAGCTGTTCCAGCCCTCTGGTCATCTTCTTGGCCCTCCTCTGGACTTGATCCAACAGTTCCATGTCCTTCTTGTGTTGGGGGCTCCAGAACTGTACACAGTAAACTTGCTATAACCGAGTTCACATTTCCTTCCTCTGAATTTTCTTATGAGCTTCTCTTCCTTAGAAGCACAGGCTGTCTGAGCTCCATCTTGAACAAGTAGTAGTTTGCATGTGATCGGATAGATAGCAACAAAACAGATTTTGTTTTCACTAGATAGTGACATTCTAGCTGTCAGAGCATAGCCCTTGCACATCTTGGGGACTCTTACTGCATATCATAGAATCATAGAATCATAGAATGGTAATGTTGGAAGGGACCTCAAGGATCATCTAGTTCCAACCCCCTGCCATAGGCAGGGACACCTCCCACTAGTACAGGTTACTCAAGGCCTCATCCAATCTGGCCTTGAACACCTCCAGGGAGGGAGCATCCATGACCTCCCTGGGCAACCTGTTCCAGTGCCTCACCACCCTCACTGTAAAGAACTTCCTCCTAACATCTAGTCTAAATCTCCCCTCTGCCAGCTTAAACCCCTTGTCTTTGAATCTAGTTCCATTTAAAAAAAAAAAACTTTCTATTCCACAGACTCTTATTTCCAAAGATTTTACTGCATTCTCTGTGCATACAGTGTGCATACAGTATACATACAGGCTACATACAGTAAAAATCAATGCTTTTGCAATGCAAGGACACCATCTTATACAAAGGACACTGGTACATTGTGGCATACTGGACATGTATTTTATGTTGGACGTCAGGATTATAGCTGGGTGTTGTTTAGTTTCTTTAGTGACTTCATACACAGTTCCAAAAGAATGATAGAGTGGTCTGAATCAAACACACATCACTGGCAATTCATGTATGGCTTCTGCATGGAGATGTGATCTGGTTACTGGATATAATATTTACCCAGTTGGATTAACAGTATAGCTACTGACTGTCAAAGTGATGTATCTGATTGCTAACAGATTACCTCTGCCGATATACAGGCCATGTTGCTCAATAAAAAAAAAAAAAACCCGAAACAAAAAAAAAACCCCTCAGCACCCTTTATATGATGTCTGTATTAATAAAAGTGAGATGTCTTATTTCTACTGCTGTTATGTTTTCTAGCACTTCCTTTGGGCATAGGCTCCACTACATTAAACATCCAAGATTTGGGGAACCATGCTTGTGAACCTACATTTTTGTTCAGCTTTGGAATGTACTAATTCCCTAAGGAAGGGAGAATATAAACCAAGAAAAACTGCTGCAGATACTGTCCATTAAATAAGTTATCCTGAGCATTTGCATTCAAAATTTGTCAGCTATACCTAAGATGCAAGCCTTGGAATGAAGTTTGTCTTTGCTGCAGTCAAGAGCCATGGCACTGCCAGTACAGGCGCACCTTCCTGGGTAGTTATTCCATGGGACACTCAAGCAGAAACTCCTCACAGTATCACAGTATCACCAAGGTTGGAAGAGACCTCAAAGATCATCAAGTCCAACCCATTGCCACAGACCTCAAGACTAGACCATGGCACCAAGTGCCACATCCAAACCCACCTTGAACACCTCCAGGGACAGTGACTCTACCACTTCCCTGGGCAGCCCATTCCAGTAGCCAATGACTCTCTCAGTGAAGAACTTTCTCCTCACCTCAAGCCTAAACTTCCCCTGGCACAGCTTGAGACTCTGTCCTCTTGTTCTGGTGCTGGTTGCCTGAGAGAAGAAAGCAACCTCCTCCTGGCTACAACCACCCTTCAGGTAGTTGTAGACAGCAATAAGGTCTCCTTGCCATTCCCCATACAAAGAAACAAAAGTTTAATCAGTGAATTCCTGCTCAGCCCCACTGTTGGCTTCAGCTTCCATCCCCACAGTCTAAGCCTCATGAACTATTACTTAGTTGGAGTTTAAAAGCATCACCAATTTTCAAGTTAAATTGCTGTACAGCTTACAAGTGTTCATTAACAAGTCTTGTCTCATCAAGAAGAAGGTAGCGTATAAACAATGAAAAAGTGTTGTACATCTATCCGGGGGCTTTTCAGTCCCATAACAAGGCACTGAAGGGCCTAGGAGGAGTGAGAAGACTTACTTCAGATCTTCTCCACAGTGACAATGTTCCTCATGGTTCTGTTGCTTTCCCACCTTTGGAAGTTCTCTGTCTTTCTGCTCACATGCAACAAACTGAGAAACAGGTTTGAAAGCTTTTAGGATTATATCAAGCCAAACAGATGAACAGGCAGCCAGTAAAACCCCACCAGTGCTGTTTCCTTATCAAACAAGAACAAACATTTGGGAAAGGCTGTCCTGGATGGCTGGAATGTCAAAGCTTGATGGGGAAAAGGAGAAGGGAGGAATGTGCTTGAGGGTCATTATTAATTATTTAATCTTGCTGCTAAAGATACTTATTTCTTACATTAACTATTTTCCTAATTTTGAAAATCACTTCCCCCCCTCCCCTAAGTTTTATAACCTTTCTATCATGTATGCAGCAATAAATTCTTAAGAAGCACTACCAATAGGAAGTCAGTTGAAAGGTTTGAAGGCCATTACATGCTCCTTCACGGTCAATATAAATAAGTCTCACTCCAGAGACTTTTACCCTGCTATGCCTTCCCCAGGCCTGAAGGAAAAGCCTGCCCTGGGAATTATGACAAAAGGTCTGCTGTATAGAGTTTGTTTCAAAATCCAAGCCTGGTTTTCCAGGGAAAAAGGGTTTAGTTGCCCATTTCTGTAGACAGCTCTCCCCTGTGGAGTAGAAGCTATGGACTCCCTGTGCAGGCAGCCTCACATGAAGCCTGTACAGAGGGGAAGTGTTGAAAGAATGTGGGGGAAAGGCAGAGGTAAGACTCAGCCACAGTAACCAGCACGTGTAGAAGACATGGGAAGGTTCTGAATTATATAAACCAAACACATCAATGATAGCTTGTGGGGTGGAGCAAGAACAACACACAGTTAAAGCTGTCTATAATAGGCGTGATTTTGCTTTTCTTCCTGTGGATGCTGGAAACAACAATTCCTTGGGCAGATTGCCGCTGTCAGACTAGTCGGTGTGAGGTGGCTGACCCAACCATGTTGCATCATAATGAAGCAGCACCCACACTATGTGCCACAGGTGCTTTGAAGCAGCATCACACATTCACTTCAACAAGGAGGTTATTCCAAACTTAAGGCTGTTCTGCCTTGGAAGCAAAGAAACACTTTGCGCAGCCCAGGGGCACTGTGGGATGGATGTGAGTCTAGGCCAGTGCCATAGTGCTACAGACTATCCAGTCAGCCCAAGGGAACACTGAATACCCTTAAGCAAGTAGGGGCCAGTGTGATCAGCTGCTGGCATCCACGTGGCTATGTAGACAAATGTCTTACCAGAGGGCCAGTGTGATGGTATGTTGTCAAGAAGTTAGTCCTAAGCCTGAGCCCACAGTAGGTCTCATACAGCACCAGTTCACCTTCCAAAAGAGATTAAAACACTGCACTGAGGGATGAGGGTTTTTTCCACAAGAAGTTTTTAGAACTGGCAACAGCCTGATGCCCAGAAAGCTGAAAAGGTGTCACAAGCGTGACAACACAACAACAGACTACAGTAAAAACCAGGAATTAGAAAACTGTTTGGTATAATGGATTTTAAAGGAAATTTTGCAAAAGAAAGGAACAATATTGATTCAGGTTTTGTGTGTGCATTCATTACCTCACCACTGAATGCTGCTAGGACAATTTAGTTCTTATAATCTCTCTTCTATCCTACATCACAAAAGCATACCCAGGACAGATTCTTCAGTAAAATAAGCTATCTCTTCTCTGAACAGTAAATAAAAGCAACTATGAAGTTAATGTTAGATTATATAATCAGATTCAAGACTTCCCAAAGAATTTGCCTCTTTGCCAAAATATTCCTTGGGAAATCCTGTGAGCGAGTTTCAAGGGAAGCAGCTTTTAAACTGATTACATGCTTATTCAGCATAAATTATTTGTTTCCTGGCATAGTTCACCCTACCCTACTGCATAAATACGCAGTGAGTAACAAACACATTCTTAATTCTCTTTAATGGTCAAGCCCTATATGAAGAGAGTATTTGCTACAGCAAACATCAGTTCCCCTTTTCCTGAACTGCTCATAAACTTAATTGTTAGGGCCAGCAGGAAGCCACACACACCCTCAGAGACAGGTAATCAGTTATAAGATGTCACTGCATCTGAAACTGTACTAGCGAGAGCTCATTTCTGCCTCCTAGCTTACGTCTCAATGTAACATTGTTTGGTGAAATGATGCATTTGCCTTTTGCAAGAGAATGATCTCTGTCTCCCATAAGGCACCAAGAACCAGATGATTCAGCAAAAAGCTGATCTGGCTAAGGTCTACTCCTTTCTCATCCACCACACTGCCCTCCCATGCCCACAGGGTTTAAATTTTTTTTATTTTATTTTTAACTATGATTTTTATTTTTAAATGCATTTTCTGAGGATGCTTCTTTCTAAACTAGAAAAACATCTTGCATCTTGCCTCAGAAAAAAATCCTCTCACCACTGCCAATGCTGGACCAGAGAGGATTCCAGAGGAATGATTTATAGTCTCCTCTCCTTTTGCTTTTTTGCAGTCCAGTCAGATAATGAGCTACAAAAAGGACAGACACATTAATAAATAACTTAAAGCAGGAAAGTTTGTGTTTATCAACAGACTTTACAATCCAGAAAGATGAGACCAAATATCAACAGCTAACCAGTGCAAGAGTTGCCATGCTTTACTGGGTTTATAAAATCCTACCCATAAAAAATGCTATCATCTGTCCTTGGCCCAGCTCTTCTCTTCAAAAACAATCAAAATGGCCAAGAAGAATGAATGTAATGCCATTAGAAGTTAAAGGACAAGACTTTCTGCTAGGCAATCCTGGAAGTGCTGCCTCAAAGGCTAAGTGACTGTACAACAAGTAACCAAGGGAACAGATTTATTCCAGTTTATCATGTGCAAAGCAGCAAAAGCAGAAAACAAAGTGACCTCAACACAAGCAGATCTGAAGCTGCTGTTTTTGCAACTTTCATATATGCACTTTTAAAACTAAGCTTGGTTTTATTCCCCTCATTGTTGAAAACTTACACAGAAAAATTATACAGATCAGTAGTATTGCAGTTGCTACCATACAGGATATTAGCAACAGAAGAAAGTAGCAAGTGGCAGCCTAACCATGAAAAGCAGCTTTAAAAAATTTTAATTCTGCATTGACAAATGCAAACCTAATGAACATTTTCTTCAGCAGTAGCATCTATTAATGGGGCCAGTTTGAAGTTGGTTAACGCAAAGTTGTTACGCCGCAGAGAAGACAAACTTAGTGCGCTTGCATGACTAGTACACGGAGAGTGCTGGCCGGCAATTAGTTCCTATGAGTTGCGAGCTCTGCCAAGCCACACACCGCAGCGCAAGCTTACACGCTCGCTGGGAGGAAGGAGAAGTCTGTCCACAAGAGGGAGCTAGCAGACTATCAACAGTGCCGGGCTTTGCTCTGCTGGGCGTGTACCGCGACAGCCTGGCACTGCCCCAGGCTCGGAGAGGTGTTCCTCCCTGCCCTACGCTACAGCCCAGAAAGAATCCCAGGTGGGGTAGAAGAGGAAGCGCAGAAGCGGGCTAAGAGAGAGAAAAAACACTTTAGAGATTAACGAAGACTGAAGGGACAGGAGAGGGGGAAGAGTGGACAGCTACAAAATCAGCTCAAAATGTCTTGTTGATTGTTAGGTGCTTTTTGAGTATTTAGTCCAGCAAATGAGATTTTGATTATGTTGAAGGAGGACAACAAGGAGGTGCTTGAGCTGTGGCTGGTATACTCAACTACAGCAGCAGCCCAAAGAGGAGGCCTGATGCTGCAGCAGGGCTGCTTATCAGTCAAGAATGTTTGATATTAAGTGCATGATACTAAAGAACGACCATTTATTTTTGAGCTTTTTCTTATTGGAGTAGCCAGAATGCTCTGTAACAGAGGTCTGATCTCTGAAACTGCCCGTTCTCCATAGGTAAGACCGGGAATGCTTTGGTCGTCATTGCAGGCTGACAGGATGTACTTTCATCACAAGCAGCCTGGATGGTCTTGTTCTAGAAATAGTGATGAGACCTCAGTGGTCTCTTGAGGACCTTGACAACCCATGGCAACCAGCAAAACTCAGGATCCCATGTCCACATCTGTGGCATAGACCTGAGGAGAGCTTGTGCCAGAGGTGCAACACCCCCAGGAGTGGTTCAATTGCAGTGCTTGTTTTTGAGGTCTAATCAAACAGATGAGCAGAAACTTCACCATGACCTTCCCACAAACTGGCAGGCCCATTAGCAAATGCTGGCTTGAGTTTTCCCACACCAGCAGTAGGATTGAGCTGGCTGCTCCTGCCCAGCTCTGCCGTCACACTCACTTGTGTATGTGGCGAGTCATAGACTTGCCTCTAGAAATCTGTAGTGCATCACACGTGGGCTTTGCTGCCTGGCACTGAGGCACAGCCATGGTCTTTTCCTCCTCCTGGGCCAGGGGCAGCTTATGGTCCCAAAGTAGGAGCCTTCAGCTGACCTCAGCTCTTCACACACATGCAGATCCTGCCACACTGCAGTGGTAGGCAAAAACCACACAACCAACCAACCAACCAATCACCTCAAAAACAAAACAAAACAAAACAACCAAACCAAAAAAAAAAAAAAAAAAAAAAAAAAAAAACCAACCACAAACAGAAAGAGGTATTTAAAGATCAGACATGTGACTTCTCATTTAGAAGATATTTCTTGAGATCCACATAGTGCCAGTCCATGGAATGTATCATGCTCACCTCCAAAATGCAGAGATCAGGATAGATGCAGCCCAGACGTTGACACAGGCTACAGACATGAGGAAGGCCTGGATCCTTCACAAAGATATTCTGCAGCTACTTGAAGCCCACATGTCTCACACATGTATATTGACATACTTGGTGCTCCCAGGCAGGAAGATGATATTTCAGACTGTCCAAGCCTCATTATTTAGGGATAGCTAGCCTCCAGCTTTGCTACCTCAGAATCGGCTTTTCAGTTGATAGTATCATTTCCACAATAAGTGCCTTAACTTTTCCTGCTCTGAATGCTTGCTAAGTGCCAGCACTGGCACCCTAAACCCTACAGAAATTCACTATGAGAAAAATAGTGCAAGGCATTTCCACAAACATTTCAAGATCGCGCAGTCTGCAGAAGGAAGTCCCTCCATGAGGTCTGTTCTCCGAAATTCCACTTTCAGTTGAACTTACTTCCTGTACCAATACACTAGAAAGCAGCATGGATACTGTTGCAGGCAGAGAATGGAGTAATCCTAGCATACCTGTACACTTAATGGAACCATCTCATTGGCAGAAGCACATCATAACCCATGCTGGAGGGACAGAGCAAGAGTTAAAGCAGAGAAGAGTCTTTGAAATGATCTTTAAAAAAAAAAATGTTGTGTGCAATATTTTTCTGAACTAATTTAAAAACCTGAAGTTTCAAGGGAAAAATTAACATTTCAGTAGCAATTTTCCTTCCTTATGTTAACAGAGAACACCACAAACACATGAATCAGAGTTGAACTAAAACTGAGATGAAGTAATGACCATTTGATACCAAGAATTAGGCTGTAGTGATAGCATTTCTGAGCATGCACATTGTGGCAATCACCAGTAAAGGTTCAACTGTGTAAGTTCCTAGAAGGAATAAAAGAAAGGTGCACCCCATAACTTGGCTATCTGCTGAAACTAACTTCTGAAATGCTCAATTAACTGCCTTATTACCCAACAGCAGAAGTTAAAGAAAAGAGAAAAGCAAAGCAAAGCAAAGCAAAGCAAAGCAAAGCAAAGCAAAGCAAAGCAAAGCAAAGCAAAGCAAAGCAAAGCAAAGAAAAGAAAAGAAAAGAAAAGAAAAGAAAAGAAAAGAAAAGAAAAGAAAAGAAAAGAAAGAAAAGAAAAGAAAAGAAAGGAAAAGAAAGGAAAAGAAAGGAAAAGAAAATTAATTTCTTCAAACTAGCAAAATAGCAGGCTGAGGAAATGCTGTCTTGTAATCATTGGAGGAGGAACAAACCGAAAAAAAAAAAATAAAAGCAAGAAGAAAAAAGTTAAAATTAAGTTAGTTTTGTTTTCTGTCATTGAGTGGTTTAAAAATGCAAATTTAGCCTCCTGGCAGGCAATTTTTCAAGGGCTGTTTAACTGTTGCCATTTTTTGTCAGTCAGCATATTTACAGAACTCCCTGGCATTCCTCAACAACAGCTCCGCAGTTTTCAGAAGAAAATGCTTTCAAAATGAGCACCATTCCTCACCTATACAGAAAAATGTGCTTGTAAGTTTAAAAAAAACAAAGAGAGGAGAAGCTGCTGTGTGTCCAGCTGACAAAGTTAATATCTATTTACTGCCAAAGTTACTATCTTTTTACTCATTTTGGAGCGGGCAGTGTCACTGGCCTTATATTCAAGTTAGTGTCCAATTGCTGTGTATTTTTAGTGCACTAAGAAGTTTACAATAGTTACACTTACTGTAATTAATGTCTTGTTAACATCTGCACCATGAAAACCCCAGAGACACTGCATCAATGCTCTTTAGACACTGTAGAATGCATGTCACTCATTATAAATAAGCCACTCAGAGATACTATAAAATTGTACATTAGATGTAAAAAACTTACAGATCTCATTTTCAAATTTCCTGACTGAGTGCTCCCTTTCCACCTACATGTCTAACTAAACTTGGATTTCCTCTGCACAGATCTCCAAACTGCAGCCCTGCAAACATCCTCCACAGCAGCTGAAGCACCACCTAAAGGCAACAGATTCCCTAATTGCAGAGGGCATAAGAAAAGTGTGTATCCAGCCCATGACTACTTTGTATATTCTTTTGGTTGAGTTTGAGAGTTTGCATGTGTCTGAACCAAAGGTACAGGAAGAAGCCAGAAATTTCCACTCACTCCAACGGTAGGTCCTCATTTCAATTTGCAGAGACATAAAGTAAGTACAGGAAATGCAAAATCCTACTGCTGGGGAAAGTGGAAATTTCTGTCTTTTCTCTCCTACCCACCGCAGGCAACATATATGGGCAAAGAAGTGGCAAATGATGGAAACTCATGAGTAAGAGAGGGGGCAAGCAGAACCCATAACTATCTTGGGTTACTTGCATCTCTCACAGACCATATAACCATGGGCATAAATTCAGGCAGAGCTCAGAGCAGGAGCCACCACTTCTGCTGCATTGAAGCAGAGGTTTTCATGTGGGAAGTTTTCAAAATGATTAAGTTTCACAATTACTATTACTAATACTGCATTAAGGTGAAGGATGGAAAAACACATTCTGAGTCTGTGTGCAGCCTAAGTACAGTGCCCAGAACTCAACTCAACAAGCCAAAATATTTTGCAAAAATGTGCCAGTGACTGCGCAGGGTAACTAGTGGCAGCCACTTTGTATCTAAAATAATTTGAAATTTATGAAGTCAAGTCAAAGCTAAGACAAGCTACCAATCAACTTCAGCTTCTCTTACAGAAAATTCCTCTTATGGAAGACATCAGTTTTTTGGCACCAATACAAGCTTGAATTTTTGAAGGCGGGCAGAGCCTCCAAGTCCCAGACACCAGACAGTTTCCCTTCACAGTGGATGCCATTTAGTCCCCAGCATTGGCAGGCCAAGCAGCAGCCAGCCTCATCAACTGCTTCCCTGTTACTAGGAAAGGCAAAAGGGTAAGCATTTGCTCCACTGCAGGAGCAAGAGCTGCCTACAGCAAGTCTCAGTTCAGGCCTGGTGTTGCATATTTAGCAAACAGCAAATGTTGAAGGTATGTTTTACAAGGTAGGTGAAAGAAGCTGCTTCAACAAGACCAAGACCCACAGAGATGTGCTTGCACATGACAGAGTTCGAGAGTTTAATAAGATGGCTTCTCCACAAAGTTTGAAAGAAAGGATAATGAAGGACAGAGATGGAAATGGCAGCTGATGTGGCCTGTGTGTGTTTATTGTTTCCTGGTCTCATCTGAAGCACTAAGATATCAAACTCTTCTCCATCCCTCAGAAACTCCTGTGTCACTGACAAGGCAAGGGCAATCAGCACAGCGTTAGGAGAGGGCCTCATAGAAATGCATCCCTCCCACTCCCCCAGCACCATTATTCTCTGATGTCATAGAATCACAGAATCATAGAATGGTAAGGTTGGAAGGGACCTCAAGGATCATCTAGTTCCAACCCCCTGCCATGGGCAGGGATACCTCCCACTAGTACAGGTCACTCAAGGCCTCGTCCAGCCTGGCCTTGAACACCTCCAGGGAGACAGCATCCACAACCTCCCTGGGCAACCTGTTCCAGTGTCTCACCACCCTCACTGTAAAGAACTTCCTCCTGACATCCAGTCTAAATCTCCCTTCTGCCAGTTTAAACCCATTGCCCCTTGCCCCCAGCTCTTGCTGGGAAGCTGCTGTCCTCATCCACAGAGAGCTGAGACCATCCTCTAAAATCACAAGTGGAGATTAGCAAATGACTTGCCAGTCTATAGACTAAATAAAGACATAGATATTGGGTAAGGGCTGGATTAGAGAAAGGTTGCTATCAGAGAACCAAAACCAGTCTTGATTTAGCGCTTTCATTAAAGATGTAGTCCAAAAATGAAGATATCGTTGAAAAAATCTGCTGGAGGTGCGAGGTTGAGAGATGATATTAATGAAAAGCAAAACAGATATCTCTCACAAAGTAGACAATTCAGAAGCAATGCAAGTGGAATACAGCTGATCGAGACAAGGACAAAGTCACACCAAGAACATGGTAATGACACTTTCTGCCAAAAGATAGGAGTTCATTGGCTAAAAAAGGACTTGGATCACCATAACTATAGGTAATGAAAAAGTATTTTTCAAAGTTATCAAAATGATTGATTCCAGTGTAAATAGAGAAGCAGCATGGAGGAGAGGGGAGAGGGGGAGGGGGGAGAAAAAAACATATAAGCTGCTTTGTCCAGCAAGTGCAGACAGTCACCTGTAGGAGGATATTTTCTCCTCTGGTCACATACCTGGGAAACCACTTAGGGTGATGACTTGGGAGACAAAGCTCAGAGCCACACTGAGAGTGAAGCACCAGAATTATTACAACCATGCCATTTGTAAAAAGGCAAGGGAGGTAAGCGGGGACACACCTTGATTGGCTTGAAATTTAAATTTATGTGAGCTCTGTGGTCACACATGAAGTACACAGTATATGTAACTCCCAATGTACTGCTGTTTGCTCCACACTGACTCAAAGCTGCAGACAGCTTTAGGAAATAGTTAGTAGGAATGAGCTTTTGCACCCACCCTGCTCATCTTGGTAGTGTAGATACACTTGAGATATGATAAATATGATAAACACAATAAAGAGAAGCAAATACTTTGGCCAACAAAGACTCTGTCTTAGTGTATGGATGCTTTGCTGCCATTCCCAGGAATGAAATAAGCAGTGTCAGTTTGAGAGAGCAAGGGTTACAGATGAATACAAAAGACTGAAGGACAAATTTTGTGAGTGGAAAAGTACCAGTGGCTTCAGGATGAGCCCTGGGACTTCTGTTTATAAAAGCAACTGTTTTAGCCAGCCATAATAACCTTGGGTTTTAATGCCCACAATGCCCAGAACTGTGATATCGCAGTGGTGTGTGCAGTGGGAGAACCTGGGTTTGGGTTTAATCTTATCTTCTCAAGGAACTTCTGACTTTGTCAGAAACAAAGGATCTGTGAGATGCTGTTAGACACTTTGAGAAATACTGCAACTGTGCTATGCACTATTCAGACTGACTCCCTCATTTTCTTTATCTGTTTCCAAGGCACAGAAATCCAGGAGCACCTAAAGCTAGACTCTCTGGAAGGGAAATTATTTTCTCCACAGATCCAAGTCCCTGGAATGGACCCGTGTATGACTGAAAAAAAAATACATATTTCTGCTTATTGTCCGCATTATGTCTGCCTAAGAATATGTTTGGGGGTTACTTTTTTTTTTTTTTTTTAACATTCCATTTTAGTTACTTTTTATTTAATTACTTCTTGTTTTAATTCTTATTTTAATTACACTTACTGCTTAGACTATTGAAATCAGTGGTGCAGTAATATAGTGTGTATTAACTCACTTAACTCACAAATCTAGTTGACATCTATGGGGAAGAGTCAGGCTGGAGACAAGCATGGGAATACCCAGTCTCATGTTCTTCTCCTGCCTTGTATTGAGACTTTTGCAGACATCAACTCTTCATTACCCAAAAGAAAATAAAGGAAAAAACAGCATTAAGTTGCTGAGATGGCAAAAAATACAGGTTTCAAAGTGTACTAAGCACTTGCTGATACCTTAATCTGAGCATTTGGATGCCTTTCAGCCTCACAGTCATCTCTACCCTGGTGTTTGCCTGATGTGAGGCATGGTGGCAGGAGTGAAGAGGCACATTGAATTCACTGCAGGGAAACTGCAGAGCCCCACTCACTGGTGGGCTGACAGAGGTGAGCTGTCTCACATAAGCCTTCCTTAGTGTTTGGAAATGTCGGATACATTTGTGCCTCTATCTTTCCTCTGCCATCAGCCCCAGGGGTGCACAGACAGGCAACCAGGGCAGGAGAGCAGGGCGGCACTGCTGTTTCAAGCCCACGGGTAAGAAAACCTCTCTAGATGAGTCACAGAAAGTCTATGTGGTTTTCATGCTGGCTTGAATATTTGTAGTCTTCTGGGTTTGACTGGCCAGAGCCTACAGCAGCTACAACCCTCATAATATTTGTGAGAAAAGCCCAAGGTGTGTTTGATGGTTGCTTGTCCACAAGAACCCAGCAAGAGAAAAAGTACACTTCATGAAGATGTTGGCACAACATGTATGAAAAGATAGAATTTCAAATGTTTAGTCTTAACTGCCATGTAGCTCGTGTTCAATGGCATTAAAGATTTTAATTCCTTTAATTTGAAAGTATGAGAAAGAAAACAAACAAAAACCCACAAACAAACAAACAAACCACCAGAACAAATAGTTAGGTATGATGTTTAATACCAGTATTGAGCATCCTACTGATGTACACTGCTGCATCTCTGAAGACTTTATTTGTATGCTCTGAAGACTTTATTTGTATGCTTATTCTTCAGGCTCAGAAACCCTTTAATGGAAATTGATTTATTTTAATGGTAATCTGCTTTTGGCTCTAGACCTAAAGTAAGTAAGCAAGTACTGACCTGCAGAGAAGTTAGCCATTTGGCATTGCCAGGGCTACTCATCAGGCAAAAGAATTCTTTTGCCGTATTTCAGGACTCAGACTTCAGCTCCCAGGTTAGTACCACAGTCTTCAGTGTCTGCTGAAGTGCACATCAAAATGGTTTCATTGAGGCCTCCAAGGACATGCAGGAAATGGGTACTGGCTCCTCTTCATGTCCAGAATGCCCTAGCTGCAGGCAGGTTAGTTCAGCAAGCCCCAGTTAAATCTTGTCATCTAATAAATATTTTGTCCACATGGACATAGCAGTTTTTTCTTCAGTACAATCTCAGCAAGAACCTGAAACTGCCGACCTCTGTGCTCAGCAGTAGCTGTGGGCTGTCCTCCACACAAGGCTGTGAAGCAAAGATAGCCCATAGTGGGCTGTCTGCCAGAGGCCATGTGATGGGATTTCTTTCAGCTCAGGACTTAGCACTTCTCTTATACTTTACAGGTCCCTTTCCCTTCATGGCAAATTAATCATATTCATCCACGGCAGGATGTGTCTGCTTTGAGGGCATAGCTCAACTCTGGGACAAAGGATACCGTTGGCTCCCTCTATGATATGATGCAAGTTCCCCTACAATATGAGCTGGACTCCCTCACTGACTGTGCCAGCTCTAAGAATTCACATTTTCACGCTCAGCTACATCAACAGTTCCTATAATACTACATCAGCCCACCATATGGATTACTTCAGTAGCTGAGTACAACAGACTGCACCTAAGCATTTATTATGGGCAGGGGTTATTCAGAAATACACTTTAAAATCTGGTTATCAAAGTAGAGCCAGGCATGCATTGAGTTCCAGAATTTACCCTACAAGTTGGTCACTGTGGGAAAAGAGCTTACACCCAACACCAGTTGCAGCCACCACCTCTCACCAGCAGACAAGGATTTACCAAAAGGAAGAAGAAATAAAAATGTAAAAAAAGTAGGGAGAAGTGGATAAGGAAAAAGCAGCATCTCAAGAGATCTTTTAAGTTCTTCATGACTAAATAATCATTAATTTGGTTATAAAAACTCTTGACACTTTGCCTACAACCAGAAGCTTCTGTGCAGCAGGAAACATTTGTGAAACTGCTCCATGGAAGGTCAACAATTCTAGGTTCAATATGTCTTTGTCTCACTTTTCCCACCACCCCCAACAAATGAAAAATTAATCATTGAGTTTATTTAAGAATCTTTACTCTTTTTTTTTCAATTTAAATTATGCTTCCAAAATACAAGTGAAAAGAAATCACAATGAAATATGCTGCTAATTTCTACAAAATAGTCTAAATAATAATGCACTTACATCATTTACACAATTTATCTTCACAATAAAATAGGAGCACTTAGATCAACATTTACATATTGACAGGGAACTTGGTCGTGCAGCCATCTGCTTCTGATGCTGTTTCCTGCAAGACTACCTCCAGAAGACCACAGCATGCAGTTGCATACAAATCCTTCTGCAGAGGCAAAGCCCTGCCAAAGTCTTTCTAGGTGCAGGGACCTGCCCATAGGATGTCAAAGAGACCAAAATTATGGCAAATATTTGCTTTTTTTCATGCTAAAGTTGCTGCTTTAGCATATGAGCACACATCATGGAGTTATTTATGGAAATCCCTGACAGAGAATTTTGCTTCGCTGTATTAGGCACTTCATTATAAAAGTTATTTATTATGGCTTATGCAAAACAATTCAATTTCCTCAGGATATGTACTTGGCAGAGTCAATGGGAGAAAGAGACGTGTCCGAGGGCACACTTTGAGTCAGTGTTTTGGGTTAGCCTGCGTTAGAAATTTGGAACATATGATTTAATATCAGTCCTGAAAAAAGTATTTTCTCAAGACCTGATCTTTACAGCAAGTCAAGCAGTCAGTTTATTTTACAGCTTAGCATATCTTGCTTTCCACCCCAATTATTCATAGCTAGATGTTTCCCTCTTTCATTAAATTAACTGCTTACAACTCTACTGTTCAGTGTGCCATTAAGTAACATATCCCACATATGATTGTCTTACAAGAGTAGACTGCAGGTTGAGGGATTATTTACACATCTTAACATGTAGAAAATAAAGTCGCAGTTTACCAAACAATAAATATAGACCAACAAAGTACAATATCGAAAGAAAAATAAATTAGAACAATTCTCCCAGGTGTTGAATTGCCTCCCTTAAGGCCTAAGCTGGAGACCAAAAAACAAAACAAACAAAAAAACCCAAAACACACAGACACAGACACACACAAGGGGTGGGGGGGAAGAAAAAAAAAAATTTTTTTTTTCAGTAGGTTTGAAAAGGTTTTGGATAAAGCTTCTTATTAGACACCGTCTGTTTGAAATGGGATGTTTAATTAAGATGACAGGTATCTGAAGTCTATGTGACCAAACAGCAAAACTTACTTCTAAAAGGTGGCTTTGGGGTATAACAATTTATAAATTGGTACTGTGTGTATTAGGAAGATTGTAGTTCTTGCAGATTGTCTTGACATTAATTCAGCAGCAAGGAAATAATCATACACTTAAGAACACAATGTATTTGTGAGGCAAATACATGTTAGTGCACATGATTTTCCAAAAACTTCACTCCTCAGCTACATTTGTGCATACTTCAGAATGCTTCTAACTAGACGGTTAATAAAAGTCTTCTCATGACTATAGCTAATTTTGCCATTAGAAAAATCAACTGAAAAACAGTTAGAAGTAACTTACTCAAGAACGATGCAAAACTTCTGGTCCAAATATATCAGAACCCTGAGACATTTGGAATCTAAGTAATCTTAAAACTCATCTATCAAACTTAAAAGGGAACAAACAAAAAAAAAAAAAAAAAGAGATAAAAGTTTAAAAGCAGTGAATCTGCTCTCAGAATTGCACACTCACCAGGTTTGTAAACTCTACATGAAGTCAGTGACACAGTGTTCACTGTAAGAGGTATAATGTAGATGCTCTACACAAAGCAGTGCAGACACTTTGTAATTTACTTCACGTCTCATTTTCCCCTTCCTTGAGGATTAAGCATGTAAAGTAATTCAGTAGCTAAAAAGTCTGTCTTATAGGAAAGGGTTTACATGGAAGGAGGCGTGACAGGTGTCCATGTGGATGCTAGCCTGGCATGTGTGGAGGCATCATACTGGCTGTCGGGTAGGTCCATGGGTGCCCCACTGTCGTACAGCGGGGAGGCAGAGGCGGCAGCAGTGACCGGGTGCGAAAGGGCGGTGTAATGCACTGGAGAGCTGCGTAAAAACTGGGAGCTCAGGCCGTTGGACATCCCACTCGACTGAGACACTGGTGTGATGGTGCTGTTACTCACAGACCATAAATTAGGATACTGACTGAAAGAGTTAAAGTGATAAACAAAACAAGTTGTTAGTGACTAGTGCCTACTGGTAGTTGCTCAGGTCATGATGCATGTCCCAGGCTGGACACATTTGCTTGAGATAGTGAATTTCTTTATGAAGTTCCCAGCCACTGTGAAGCAGGAAAGACCCCCAGGCAGGATTCATGTTCCTGGCATACCATTAATAAACGTAACCTTCCTGTTTTCTAACAGCAGGTTCCAGTGCTAGGTACACTAGCAAGTTTTACACCAAGCTGAGGAATGAACAGATTGGGTTGAAAAGATGATTCTTGAGCCATGACATATCCTTGCCTCGGTGAAGGCATGTGATAGAGGCAGCTGGACACAGAAGGTGTTGGACCTGGGCAGGTTTAAATCCAATCAGATAAGAACAGATGCCTCCAGACAGCAATTTATCCTTCCTTGTTCATCAACTACACAACACTTTCTACCTACGAGCAGTTTAATGAAATAGATAAGATAGTCTTACTTTACAGATAGGAATTTAGACAAAAAAATGTGGGGAAAATGCCTTTCCTAAGGTCACTCACTTCCATTTCTACTTAGTGGAGTTTGCAGCTTTCCAAATATGTATTTTGGGAGTCAGATAGAGAATTAAGTGCTAGGAGGACTCATTTACTTGATTAATACATGTTCAAAACTTAAACTTATGTTCAGTCTGCTTAACAGTTAAGTGACCATGTGCATGGCTGAAATCAAAATGCTTTCCACAAATGGAGCAATAGGTGTGAATTGCTGAGCAAGACACCTAAAATCTCGGCCCTCTGTGATTATTAGCAAAGATTTTCCCACCCCATCTGTATCTCTTTGGATGTTCAAATTTAGCTCCAAAAAAGGACTGGCAGTAAGCTATGTCTCTCCTAAAAGACCCCAAAGTTTAAGTAACATAAGCACAAAGAGGAAGAAAGGTACCTTTATAGGATCACAAAAATGGCAAAGAGTTTCACCACGCTATGCTGGCTTGTGTGGCAATGCTTAAGAAAAGACTTACTGCCCCAACCGCTTGCCCTTTCTTCACACTACAGTTGATTGCCCCTTTGTAGCAGAAAAAGAATTAGCACAGACAGCTGGGAAACTAGTGACTAGATAAAAATGAAAGAGATCGAAAATAAACTTCAAGAAAATATCATTGTTCTTAGAAAAGATGAAAGGTCATCCTCAAATTCAATTGAGCTGATTTGCAATCCTTAATCTATCAAATATTGCTGTCACAAGTATCTGTGTTTCCAAAACCAGAAAATAAAATAAAAATATTTATGTTTCTTCAGTCTGTTTTCCTTGTGAATAGTCACCGAATCACAGAATGGTAGGGGTTGGAAGGGACCTCTGGAGATCATCTAGCCCAAATCTCCTGGTTTACATAGAGTCACCTAGATCGGGTTGCACATAAACATGTTCAAGTAGGTTTTGAAAGTCTCCAGAGAAGAATCCACAACCTCTCTGGGCAGCTAGTTCCAGTGCATCATATGCCTCAAAGTAAAGTTTTCCCTTAAGTTCAAGTGGAACCTCCTGTGTTCTAGTTTGTACCCACTGCCCTTTCTGCTGTTACTGGGCACCATGAAAATTCCCATCCTTATGACCTCTATCCTTTAGATATTAATGTGCATTGATAATATCCCATCTCAGTCTTCTCTTTTCAAGGGCAAAGCACACCAGATCTCTCAGCATTTCCTCATAAGAGCAATCCTCCAGTCCCCTTTCTGGAGCATCTAGGTGCCCTCACTAGTTAGATAATGATTCACACATGGCCATAAAGATTTCTAATTTGCTGCAAGTTTTTATCTCCTTTTTCAGCCTTCTCTTCATAGAAAGAATCAACACACCAGTTTGCAGACTCCTACCTGGAGCTGGTAGCTGTGCCAGTGCTGTGACTCATGGGCAGCATTGTTGTGTGTGCGGGAACTCCTAGAGAAGACCAGTTGTCATGGGACTGCAGCACGGAAAGGCAGGCAGAAGAATTATCAGCGTAGGCTGCTGGGAAAACAAGAGAACACTTAAACATACTAGAATCAGACCAAAGAATGACCTTGTATTCAAATACAATATACACATTTATGCCCCCTCCCTGCCATTAGTGCCTTACAAAATTACTCTCACAGAGAAAATTGAAGCCTGCTACCACTTGTGTCAAGCTTACGTTTTCACTGGCATTGTCCCTGCTAATGTTCAGTTTACAACTACAATCTTATTTCACATCTGTGGTCAAAAAGTTGTCTTGAAACCAGCTGCTGTTTCAGCCTATGTTTTCTTATTCAGTCCATAGGAAGAGGTGGGCTTCTTACTTACACTATCCCAATCACTTTTCCAGGGGACCTTCTTTATCTCAGTCATCTCCATTGGCATTAAGATTCTGACAGCCCTGGATAATAACAGCATATCAATGAATACGCTTACTCAGTTTTGAGCTAAGCATGCCACCACAGGCTCTGAGGTCTGCCTCAGGAATTACCAGGAGCGACTGTAACTTGAACTTCTTAGGGTTTGTGACCATAACTGGATGGTCAACCCAGTAGGGGCACTAGGAAGCTATATAAGGAATCCTATACAGCCATCCAGAGTAAGAAAGAAGTTGCTGTCACAGCTGGCTAAGGAAAGAAGTTCCTTGCTGAGGATCAGGAAACGAGAAGAGGTGTTTCATTCTCTTCTTCTGTTTCAAGTGACAAAATTTGCATGAAATTTCAAAGATGCAAGAAAAGTCCCCAGCAAGGCAGTTTTCCACTTTACAGTGTACTACAAAGCTACATACAAGATTGGTCAGGGTGCATCTAGAAGCCCATGTATTACTTCACAACTCAAAATGTTTCTTTCTTTCTAATGAGAACCTCCAATATCTACACAAGTTGAAAGGCAAAAATGTTTAACAGGGCCAGTGCCAGAAGAAAAACAAAAACAACCAAACTCCAAAAAAAATCCAAACCTTGTTCCCTAAAAATCAGCAAGCAACCAACCAACAAAAAAAAAAAAAAAAAAATCAAACCACAAAACCAAAAAACCCAACAAACAAACAAAAACCCCACCACACACACAAACCATACCCCCCCCCCCCCCCCCCAAGACCCACTATTAAAAACATCCTTCTCTCCTCTCCCTAAGGTACCTATGGCTTAAGGTACTAAGCCTTGAGCTATTTGGCTATTTCTGAGCACAACTTTTAAATAGCTCTGCAGTTTACTCTGCTCCATGTTGTTTCTGCATATCCAGTTGGAGCACATTCATTGCAAGTAACCTTAATGCACTTGATGCTTACTACAGCAACAGTCAAGCAAATTGAATTGAGTCCTCAATTATTACGTGTTAATAACAAGTGACACTAACAGAAACGAACATAGAATTCTGAATTTCATTCCATTGCCTATAACTAGTGGTTAAAACCCTCACTTTCAAACTTAACAGAAAAAAAAAAAAAAAAAAAAAAAGAAGAAGAAAAAGAAACAAATTTAAGCTCGGTGGTTACAGGAATTCAAGAGCATATAACAAATCCAACCCAATATAACCTAATCAAATGGCAGGAGACAGGTCTACACACCCTGTTTTCACATCATAAAGAGACTGAGGATGCATGTGCTCATCACCCCTGTTTCTTTGCAATGCTGGCCTCAAGCCCTTTGGACAAACTGACCTAGATAGAGACCTCAGCTTCCGTCTCATTGCCCAAGGTGCCCACTGCTCAAAGCTTGCATCCCTCAGCTCATTTCCCATTGTTTTAGAGAGCTGCAACATCAGACTTACTTGGTGAGTTGTTTCTGTGAGTGTAGGGGTTGGGGTATGGGGTGGGACGGTGGCTCCTCAGCGATGAGTACCTTTCACAGCTGTGAGCCGAGGAGAGCGACAGGGGTGCTCCGAACTGAGGGTGAGGATTGGAAGGTGGGCACAGAGTCCCAGTCCCCGGAATAAGCCAATTACCTACTGTGGGGAAGCAAAGAGTTTGCAAGGCGGGTCCATAATGCAACCAGGCAAAGAATCACAGCAGTGAGATAAAAAACAATTTGCCAACAATCAATGGTCTATTAGCAAGGAAACACTTGGGAAAGGAAACAGGGAAACAGTTTCAACACAGCTGAAAAATCTGGATCTTTACAACTTAAGTGATCTTACAAAGGAAAATTAGACAACTTAGGAAAAGCCACATATCAAACTAATGTTATTTTCTAAATTAGCATTTAATTACAGTCACAGTAAGGAAACACTGAAATTGTCAAACTCTCTCTTACATAGGTACTGTGTGCTCAGTAATAGTGTAGTCTTCAATTTTAAACTGCTCCTTGGCAGTCTTAATCTATAGCTAGGGTCTGAGGTTTCTCAGACTGCTGAGACCTCTTTTAAATTTTAAGTATTTTCACTAAAACAAAATAATTCTTTCTGCAGCTCCATTTTCCCCCTTCATTAGGCTTCAGACATTTTTTGGCAATAATCTCTCAAACCAGAAATCATTAAAACACTAATGCTTTTTATTAATCTGGGGGAAAAAAATGCCCCTAGTTTTCTTAAAGTGCTTCAAACACAAATGTAATTTCAATAATTTTCCGATATATTTTGAAGTAAACTTTTGTCTTCATGTCCGTATGAATATCGCCATCCTCATATACAAAGGCAGCTGTCTTTTTGGACATGAAGGTAACTGCAAGATTCTATTAAAGGATTTTGATTGTAATACAGAAGTCATAACCACACAAACAGAGATCATGTTTATACAATTGTAATCCTGCATGAAACACAATCACGAGGAATGATAATATTATTCTCCCTACAAACTAACAAGCCAGGTGGCAAACTTCACTCTTGAAGTTTGTCTTAACAGATGAGATGGAAAAGATTAAAGTTATGTTCATGGTGCAGAATGAAAGGAAACGTACACTGAGAATACCCAGATTGCTGGTTGTCTCCCACTTCCTCCATCATGTCTTTGTGATCACTTCTATGAAAGAAATCGTGTCATATCAGTGAAGAGTATGTTTTATAAACTGTGCAAAAATTCATCACTTTAGAACAGACTTAGGAGTTCTCACCTTTCTTTTGCATCAAGAAATGCCTTTGCAAATGGATTGTATTTAATTTTTAAAGCTGTGATCTAAAAACAATAACAAATATCTTTATTGGCAAGTATCACCATTCATTAGCATGCAAATATTAGGATTTGAATTAGGGCTATCCATTGAAACTAATGTAATCAGAGATTTGAAGAAATAAGATTAGGCCCATACTATGAACATACGCACATTAATTAAACAGCCCCTAAGGTCTGAAGTAGTAGCAGAGGGTTAGGAAGAAACTGAATTGCCTTGATTTATTATCAGCTAGGAAGGGCAGAGTTGCAAAAAGCTTCACATTTCGAGCCAGAGCAGAATGGACATTAAAAAGAAAAGTGTCAGCAAGATTGGTGATTTACAAATTTAATAAAGATCAAGGGGCATTTTGGCAAAGGCCGGTTTTGAAAACAGCACCTCCAGTTATATGACTGAGTAGCTGAAAATGATGATTCTTTCCTACTGTGTTTTTTCATCCCAGAGAATATTTTAATAATTACTCTTCTGCAATGAATTTGCAGTATATATTGAGACAAACAGTGATCAGAATTTTGCACTATTACATATTCAGAGGGCTTTTATTTATCTTTCATTCATATTTTATGTTTAGCTTCAAGCAAAGCACAGAAAGAACTGACAAATGAGATCCATTATTTTGCTCTGTAACACGCACTTGGAATCTTTTTTCCCCTGTTGTGCATACCTCCTCATTCTGGTAGGCCGTCACGGCTATAAACTGGGTCTCTGGGAAGGAATGGCTGGTGATCATCCGCTGTGGGCCACCCACTCGCACTATATGAATCCTAGGCTCATACTTGTGCAGAGAGTTCAACATGATCTGTGAGCAAATAGATAGGTAAGCAGTGGCAGAGACAAGCAAGCACAGAGAGTACACAGGTTTTAAAGTATCTCTTTCTAGCAGAAGGGAAAGAGTTACCAATAAACTAAAGCTGCAAGAAGAGGAAATTAACACTGTAGTCAGACACTGCACCCTTTTGCCTAGGTATTCTCATCCCTATTATTTGACACAGTCACAAACATGTCGGCGATAAACAATCTGAAAGACATCTACTGCACTGCTGGCATTCTCAGAAGTTCAGACCAAAAAACCATTTTTTTTTAAAAGTGAGAGCATCAAGGCAGCCATCCTCGGTGGAAAGACCCTCTCTGTTGAGAGAACGCAGTTTGGGGCAGGGGAGGAAGCGCGACCCACCCCAGCACGTTTGATAACAGTAGTACTAAAAACCGGCGTTACGAAGGGCGTGAGCGGTGGCTGGGCAGGGCCCAGCCGCCCCGCAGCGACAGGATGGGACGGGCTGGTATAGTCCCGCAAAGCAGGGCTACTGGCGCTTACCTGCCCGCCGCCGTTGAGCTTGTTGGTGAGTTTGACTTTGCTGAAGGAGACAGGCGCCTTCATCCAGTGCGCCCCGAAGTTGGGCGAATCGGGGTGGATGTAGACGCAGCTGGGCGCCTGCGGCTCCGGCTTCCCGCCCGGCACCCACTCCCCGTTCACGTACTTCCAGCGGTGGCCGTCGGCCGCCACGAAGTCCAGCAGGAAGGAATACATGGCGTTGGGGTCCAGCCCCGACACGCTCACCTTCAGCACCGGGAACATCCTCCTGCAGGGCGACACGGAGGCGCGAGGCACGGCGGGAGGCAGCCCCTGCCCTCCCCCAACTCAGCCGCCAACTCAGTGGAGTTAGTCCCGGGCCGCCGCCGCCACCGAAACCCTCTCGGCTCCCGTTCCTGCAGGAGGCTATGCGCAGGCCAAGGGAGTGGGAGGCGGCGGGAGGGTGCGGGGCCCGCGGCACCCCTACCTGCCGTTTTTGGTAACGATCATCTCGTTGGTGAGCTCCTTGAAGCGCAGCCACAGGTCGTTGTCCTCCAGCGCAACCCGCAGCTCCCGCTCTGTCGGGTCCCCTTTCTCGCTGCCCGCCTGCAGCTCGTTCTCCACGGCGCTCAGCAGGTGATCCACGCGGTACTGCGGGGGCTTGCCTGCGCCCTCCGTCCCAGGGGAGCTCATCCTGGTCCCGCGCCCGCCTGGCGGGGCAGCCGCCTTGGCACAGCCCCAAGCGGCGGCGGGCCCGGGACTAACTCCACTTGACCTCAGCGGCCCAAGCGAGCGAGAGTGGGCAAGGGGCCGCTGTTATACCCCGCCATAAACACCCCCCCGGTGACATCACGATGCCGACGGGGGGGCACTGCTGATTGGCGGACGGCTGCTTTGATCTGTCCGGCCGGCCTTTCCCATTGGCTGCCCGCGGCCATATCACAACGGTGCCCGAAGAAGCCTGTGATGTTAATTACAGCCCACGGGATTAAACGCGGCTATTTTATGTAAATCTGTCCCCAAATGTTTGCACCTCTATCAAAGCCGCCGGGCTGGGGCTCCATCAGCCGCGGAGGAAATGGCCCATCTCAGCAACAGCCTCATAACCTGCGCNCCCCCCCGCAAACTTCCCACTCTTTCTTGTCATGAGTCGCGGCGCTTCTGCTGAAGTGAAGGCTGCAATGAGCAACAACAACACTTGCTGGAAAATTCATCCAAAAAAGTTGTAGAGCAGCTGACCAGAAACCTGGCACATGAAGGGCAACCTCTGCCAGCGTTTTCCCAGCGTGCACAAGAGCCCACGCGTGAGAAGGGCGCAGAGTTTACCTCCCACCACCGACAAACGCAGTGCCTTTGCAGCAGCTAAAATCGACCACGGTGGTTTCGAGCCATCTCACATAAATGAAAACATACTTTTAAAAAATGTGTCTTTAGGCAAAGGGGCCAATTCGTACAGCAAGGAGAAATCCTCGCGAGTTTCTGCTCGAGGCTTCGAGCCTGAACCTCACGGGTGAAACTTTGGAATGGCCTGAATTGTTTTTGGGGTTGTTCGGCGCAAAAGCAAGGGATGGGGCGAGGGAGAGGAGAGCTGTTTTAAAACACTCCCTCCCGCCGCCATTCTCCGCGTCTGCGGCGGTCTGTGGTGTGAGGGAAACAGTTTATTACCTTTCCGTGAGAATCCCTGGATAGAGGGCGAGGGGGAGAGAGGTGACAATGAGCAGGAAATAGTTCAATGGGGTTCCTTTAAACAATAACAAGTTCTTTAAACCGGAGCAAAGGAGAGGGGGAAAGAAGCAAGCAGCGCAGTGTAAAATGAAAGGGGGGTTGTTTGTTGTTTGTTTGTTTATTTGTTTTAAAGTGGCATCTCGTATCTCTCCAAACATCGCTCATCGTCGGTTTTTAACCGACGAGTTTTAAGAGTTTAGGAGAAAGTGCCCAGGGTTACACGGGCGAGCTGTCTGGAAACAGGAGAAGCTGAAAGCCAGGGGAAGGCGCCCTGAAAGGGTTTCTTTTGCGGGACGGCGTCCAGTCTGGGCACCGACTCTTTCTTTGACAGGGTCGCTCTGCCTGCACCCCTCCCTTTCCACGCTCTGCACACTGCGGAGCAGCAGCCCGAGCGTGTCTGCATTTCAAATAAACCAAATCGTTCCGCTATTATTTTCGGTTTCTTTTTGTTTCGGGAGTTACGACTCACGGCTGTATTTTCATTACATAGCACCTTCGGACTCATATATCGTTAATTTATTCAGCTCCGCAGAGCTTTTTTTCCCCTTGAACCTGTTAAATTCCGTACACCAGCTCTCTTCAACCACTGCCCAGAAACACGCTAAAAATTATTATCCCTTTAGAATATTTCCTGAATTAAAGTTTCTTAATGTTCCTTCTCCCTGAGTGTCTACCGCCTGCTTCTTGTCCTCTTCGGAAGGCGAAAGCGGCATTTGAAATTGTCCGCGAAGATTACTAAATTAATATGTAGTCGCTGCTATAGTTTCGAGGTTGTTATTTTACTCCCAGGTATTTATTCCACTTAAGGTGCTCCACTTAAACACGTCCTGGCAAGAGCTAGGAGCATTCAAACTCCCAGAGACCACGGGACACAGTCCGTCGGTGGGGTTGACGGCTCCGTATTGCTTTAGGTTTGCACTTCGAAGGCGACTTTTCAAATACCTTAATCCTGACAAAGCTGAGCACCAAGAGAAATTAACCCCAGAGGAGGACTCGCACAGACAGTCACTCACTTCATGCAGGTGAAGGGGAGAGAAAGGACTTTTTTCCCCATGTAGAAGTAACATCCCTTTTAGAGTACGACGGGCGAGAAGGATAAGAGTGGTGATGGGCTGATGGGGCTGGTGATGATGAGTCCAGTGTAGGGTAAACTCCAGCCTCAGTTCTTCCTCAACTCGACATCACATGGAAATGAACATGTTGAAGAGCCGAGAACAGCAGACCCAGCTTGGACTGAAAACGACACGGCTGTTTGAGTGAAGAATGAACGGTTCCGAAAATTAATAAAGAAAAGAAGTAGAGCCCATTTTAGCGTGTATTCCGTCTATACGAGCTTTAAAACACTATTCTAATTCCTCCGGATGGATGCTGCAAGGAAGAGTCGGTTCTTGTATGTGTGTGTGTGTACATATATAAACATATGTATATATGTACACAAGACAGGGGAAGTATCCTCAGTTCTTTCGGCAGTAGCCAGTATATGCTTATTACTTTTTGCACTGACTACTCTCTCTAGGCAAAGGGAGCAGAGTTTGTTTTTAATGTGATGTATTTCACATCACCGTGCTGCTCATCCCAGACAAATAATGTGTGCGCTGAGATTTAGATGTCTTTTTAAAAAGAAGTCTGTCCAGCGTTACATTTTTAAATGACGGAAATGAAGTTTCGGAAGTTATACATAATCTTTGGAGTGCGGAAAAAAACCCAAACAACTCATACCCAAAAAGCAACCCCAAACCCAAAGCCTAAAGTTTTTCCTCAACTTGGATTCCTGTCGTCTTTATTTTATTTCCTTCTCCTTCTTTCTGATCTTAATTGCACTTCGTTTCTCAGGAGAGGGGACTCCCCACTCCCACAGTCTTTTCACCGAGAGCTCCAGTGCATGACAGTTTACAACCAAAAAACTTCCTCCAGCCAAACAGCTATAAAGAGACCCGATTTATAGCAATACTTTCATTCTTGCATGGGGCGAATAGTAGCCTCCAGCTGTTACTTCGGGTTCATAAGACCTGTCGGTCACTCCCCACCTTATTCCCCCGGGACAGCGCCAATCCCTAGACACCTTTCCAACTGGAACCAGTCCCGTGTCCGCTCCGCATCTCTCAAGTACCACATTTGATCGCCCGGGGATGTCGTGCGAAAATTATAACTTGGTTAGATATAGGAGTAATTTGTTTAATTATCTTCCAACTTGCAGTTCGGGGTGGGACACACGCAATTAACACAGCCCTCGGTGCTGGAGCGGAGTCCTCACAGCCCCCGCCTCCTGCCGACTCCCCGGGAGAGGCGCCGTGCTGGGATGGTAACGGGCACCCCCCATGCCCGGGAATGAAATTCACCTTTAAAAGGTAAAAACGTCTCACTCTTGAAGAATAAATATCTACTTTCCCAACGTACACACACACACACACATATTAATAGACATAAATTAATAAGTTCGATGTAAACTCTGTGTAACAGAAATGTATATCTCCGTCCCTGCTTGTCAGGTACTTTTTCTTGAGCACTGGGGAGGAATGCCATACTGATACTACTGTTGAGGCATTGGTTGAGGACACAGATGCCATTTTTCGTAAGAATTTTCTGGATTTCATTTTAATCTGTCATATAATTATATAGATATAAGGATTCAACAAATAAACAAACAAGCTTAAAGATCGTTCTGGGAGAGCTCTTTAGAAGAACTTGCTATTTCGTATCCCTAACGCGCCAACATACACCTACAAAGGAAAGGTAACATGAAAATATAGAGTGGTCTTATCTATTTTAATACGTTGTGAGTATTAAGCCTCTGAAATAATGTTTCAAGTTCTCTGACAGATTTTCCTCCAAAGAATTCAATGCACTCTTTTTTTTTTTTTTCCTTTTTTTTTTTTTTCCCTGGCAAGTCTGAACAGAGGACAACATGTTGATTTTGATTTGTTTTGCTTTCCCCCTTTAGCATTCGGGAGCGCATCCTGCATTTTCTGTAGGTGGCAAGACTCCCGTTGACTTAGTCAGATCTTTGCTTGAGTACTGCTAAGTACCCTTTCCATCTCAGATGCTAAGATCCTGAGGTTTCCCTCATGAAAGTCAACGATTAAACTCCCAATGAGTTCGGCGCTTGCAGCACTAGACAGCACCGGCTGGGGAAAAAAACAACAAAACAAACTGAGGCTCCCATGAAAGACCTTAAGGGGCAGTCTGGCTGAATGATGGATGAAATTAGCAAACTTGAGGGCAGAGTACTTTTGATCCAAACTCAACACTTTAAGTTTTCAGTATCTTGTTTTTGCTGGAAGACTAGAGCTATTAAAATCAAGTTACCCTGAGTGAGCTAGTGGGGACAAGCAGATGACATGAGTAAGAGCCATTCCTGTCTCTCAACAGGCCCTTTCTTTAAAAACTCCAAAGAGGAACAGGTACAAGGTACAATGAAGCACTGGGGCTGTAAAGAGAAATAGTAGCATAATGGATACTGTCTACAGCTTTATCATGCCCTAATGGATAATTTTTAAAAGAAAAAAACAACAAACCAAAGCCCCAAACAACAAAACAGGAAACCCATACGCACCCAAGACATATTCTGCTTCAAACAGGGACTACAGCAGTCTGATGACAGAAAGTACTTGTCTCATCATAAACATCCCAGCAGGAGTCCTGTTGAGAGACCCTGCCATAAACACCACCTTTTCCTATTCTTCGACCCTCTTAGTTCCCAAAGGACACTAATGTAAATGCAACTTTTCTTGTTAAGTTGAAAAGCTAATGTTCAGGTCTCAGGTACAAAAGTCTTCAGATTTTCTGAGATTAATAACCAAAACAATATACTTTCACTGGTAATATTAATTTCTTCCCTGAACATTATCTCTCTTTATGCAAGTTTGTGGTGCTAAGAATCAAACAGGTCATATTATTTTTGCACTTCTTTTCTTTATCGATAAAAGATTTAAGGAAAATGAAGAACACAGTTTCTCCTTTCCCTTTCCTTTGAGCATTTCATGGAGATTACTGTAAGGCTTGACACAAACTGAGTACTTCACAGGCACATACTATTAACACCTCTTCAAAAAAACCCCCCAAAACTAATCTAATTTGTAAATGGAGAATTTTTTTCAAAACCAAGTCCAACTTCTTTTCCATATTTTTTACTTCCTTCTTTACTGTTTTAATGCTTTTCTTCTTCCTCACTGTACCACAGGAAAGGTAATTTCATTAATAAGGGTACCATTTTTAGTATTCCCTGGGAAACCCCTACCTAAATTTAAATCATCTCACATTCTGGAATCAGTAATTGCCTCAAAGCTTACAGCTTCTTCTGAGCCCTTTACTACCAAGATTATTTCCTGATTTCTTGTTCTGTGTAGCTCCCTCAAACCATGCAAAATAAAAGCACTTTGATACCTTCAACCCTGAGAGGTTACTGAAAGCAAATTCTCTACCTGTCATCAGCAAGCAAGTACTCTGACAGAAAACCATTTTCTTTCTTCATTCGAGTTAATCTCCATTGACTGAGACCAGCAGTTCTGCGTAACTGTTTTTCATCAGCTTAATCAAGCTGGTTCAGAGGAAAGAACTGGAACTTAATGCAGTCTAGATGTTATTCAAACTCACAGGTAGTGTACTTCTACTACAGCTGAGACACTTTTTAGCTCCCTCTGTTGTCTCACCTCTTACACTGTCCTGAACCAAATTTATTTCTTCCAAGCTCTGTGTGACCTCTATAGCCAGCCATTCATCTTACCTGCACTTGCTTCACCAGCAAGAACTTCTCTGCATCTGTTATATCTTTGTATTACTACTTCTAACTTTCTTAAAAACTCCTGAACTGATTAAGCCACAGAATCCTAGAATAGTCTGGGCTGGAAGGAACCTTAATGTCTCTACCACGTTTTCCTGTAAATCTTCTTTTCTGTTATGTTTATAACATGAATTCTGCACATTAGACTCTTTTCTTGCTCTTGTTAAGGAATGTCATCTGTGACTTAGGACTAGTATTCTGTGCAGTGTGATGTCCTGTCCAATGGTTAGTTGATACATAGGAAGATGTGATCCTTCACCTCCGATTATGCAGATTATTTTGTAACATTTCCAGTCAGTGAGGCATTGTCTTTGTTGTTCTCTTAACTCTTCAAAGTACAGAGAGTTGTAGCTGTATTTTGAACAATAATTTTAAATCAGTGATTTCCTTTCATATTAAACACCAGCGGGCCTCAATTAGTGACCAATCTCCATAGACGATTTTGATAATTTTGTGCACTAAGTTTCTTTCTTTCAATGCTGATTCCAGTATCCTAACATCAAATTCTCAGATAAGACCAATTAAACAATAGTGGATCTAACTGGCAGAGTTATTTCCTTTTACTCTCTTGGCCCTGAGAAAACTTCTTCCTCCAAGCTTTCTCTCATAACCTCATAAGATTTCTTACATTTCCCCCTGTATGTAATGTAATTGAACAATGTGAATAATTTATTTGAAAAGTTAATGATAGAACCACAGGGTAATTCACTCAGACCTCTAGCAGACAGAATATGAATTCCAGGTTACACAGCTTTATCATTGCTAAGAATTTAGTTTTATAAAATCCTTCAGCAATGACATCTTTGCCCTCTCGTCAGCAGGTACAAACTTATAGTTTATGATAGCTGCCCAGTCAGTGTTGTGCTACATGCTTATATCAATAAGTTCACATCAATATTCTTGCTATATGCTACACTGAACCTTCATGTCTTGTCATGTTATTTTCTTTACAAATCTGTGTTCCTAACTTCTGTATAGGAACAGAAAAAGATGATCTCACTCATGTTGGAGTGGATCCAGAGGAGTGCCACGAAGATGATCAGAGGGCTGGTGCAGCCCTACTATGAGGACAAGCTACAAGAGTTTGGGCTCTTCAGCCTGCAGAAGAGAAGGCTTGAACCTGGCCTTGAACACCTCAAGGGAGGGAGCAGCCACAACCTCCCTGGGCAACCTGTTCCAGTGTCTCACCACCCTCACTGGAAAGAACTTCCTCCTAACATCCAGTCTAAATCTTCCCTCTGCCAGTTTAAGCCCATTGCCCCTAGTCCTGTCATTGCAAGACCTTGTAAATAATCCCTCTCCAGCCTTCCTGTAGCCCCCTTCAGATACTGGAAGGCTACTATCAGGTCTCCTCAAAGCCTTCTCTTCTCCAGGCTGAAGAACCCCAACTTTCTCAGCCTGTCCTCATAGGAGAGCTGCTCCAGCCCTCTGATCATCTTCATGGCCCTCCTCTGGACCTGCTCCAACACTTCCACATCCTTCCTGTGCTGGGGGCTGTCTCGTCTGTATAAGTGCACTGCAGGCTCATGTTGAGCTTTTCATCCACCCAGACCCCCAGGTCCTTATAGTAAACATATTTCTATTGAAATAGCAATGGTTGTCATCACCTTAATATAGCCTTCAGTATGAAATGAACTTGCCCTCTGAGAGGTTTTCTCCTTGTTTCAAATCTAGAAACACAGGATTACATTGTGCAAAACTGAAAGGATATTAAATTAACAAGTAAGGTCTACGTTTCTGATTAAAGAAAAATTTAGGAATTCCACAAACTCATTTTATTAATAAACATTTATGCTAAAAGAGTTCTTAAACATCAGTTAGACTCTATGGATCTTACATGGGGAAAAAAAGCTCTTGAACACACAAAGTTTTTTCCTCAAGTAATCCGTACAAGAACGGAGTACAAATGCCACCATAATTATTACAATTTTTGTTCTCAGAGCAACAACTGGAAGCTGAAAAACCTTATACTTGCAAGACTGAATAATGACTCCTCCTCCCTATTTTATTTTTGTTTGTGTATTTTTTAATTTTCCAGATGTGCACCCTGAATAACAGCAAAGAAGGATTGAAATTGACTAATTCTCAAAAATTCTTTCTTTAATTCTGACCTAGACCAAAGAGTCTAGAAAGATTTACATTGCCACAAGGAGGTTTTGGCAAATAACTTCTTTTAGGAAGAGGTGTGGAGAAGGAAAAGCATGGGGAGAAACATAAAATTCTCTACCTTTTGGCTGCCTCGAATACTTGTCTGCCTGGAAACTCAATATGATGCAATTAATGAACAGCAATCTTCCACCTTCAGTGCTTTCTTCCCTTTCTGAAGGCAGATGTGCTGACAGAGTGGCACCTTCTTTAAAGGAACTCGATTTTATGGAAGCTGACATCTCAGCAAGGCATAAGCGTCTAGAAGCCTATGGTTGCTCCATGTATTTTCAAGCATAATCATTACTTTTCACAACAAATATCCAGAGTCAATACTGGTGGAGATAAAACCCATTTCTATGCAGGGTCCAGCAAATGCGTTCTTTCATCCAGATACCTTTCCACTGTATATGCATGCTAAAATATCCATTGTTTTTCTTGGAAAACACTCTTATAGACACATGCATCTGAGTTGCAAGTTTTTTCTGTCATATGCTGCACATATTTCACTCTGGTTGTCATTCATCCTATTCCTCCTAGACGTATCTTCTTACGCTACCTCAAATCAGTTATCTCTTAACTTTTAAATCTTACAAGATATACAATGACACCCTATCCCCATATCCAAACTTAAGAAACACACCAATCCAAAACTAACCCACAGCATCCTTGCAGCTAAACTGAGGTATGGTCTGGATGATTAGGTAGTGGCATGGATATGAACTGGTTGAAGGAAAGAAGTCAGAGAGTTGTGGTCAATGGTACGCAGTCTAGTTGGAGGCCTCTATCTAGTGGAGTCTCTCAGAGGTCACTGCTGGGACCAGTACTGTTCAATATATTCATCAACAACCTGGATGAGGGAACAGTGCACTGTCAGCAAGTTTGCTGATGACACCAAACTGAGTGGAGTGTCTGACACACCAGAAGGCTGTGCTGCCATTCAGAGAGACTTAGACAGGCTGGAGGGTTGGATAGGGAGAAACTCAGTGAAATTCAACAAGGGCAAGTGTAGAGTCTTGCACCTGGGAAAGAACAACCTCAGGTATCAGTATGGATTGGGGACTGATCTGTTGGAGAGCAGTGAAGGGGAAAAGGACCTGGAAGTCCTAGTGTATGGAAGGTTGAGCATGAGCTAGTAATATACTCTGGTGACCACGAAGGCCAATGCCATTCTGGGGTGTTTAGAAAGGCTGTAGTTAGTAAGCTGACAGAAGTTCTCCTCCCTCTCTACTCTGTCCTGGTGAGGCCACATCTAGAATATTGTGTCTAGTTCTGGGCCACTCGGTTCCAGAAGGACAGGGAATTGCTTGAGAGAGTCCAGTGCAGAGCCACAAAGATGATTATGGGAGTGGAACATCTTCCTTAGGAGGAGAGACTGAGGGAGCTGGGGCTCTTTAGCTTGGGGGAAACTGAGAGGTGACCTTATTAGTATTTATAAATATGTGAAGGGTGAGTGCCAAGAGGACGGAGCCAGGCTCTTCTTGGTGATATTCAATGACATGACAAGGGGTAGTTGAGCAGAAGTTGAGGCATAGGAAACTCCATCTAAACAAAAGGAAAATGTTTTCACTGTGGGGGTGACAGAATACTGTAACAGTCTGCCGAGGCGAGTTACGAAATCTCCTCTGTAGATATCCAAAACCCACCTGGATGCATTCCTTTGTGATCTACTCTAGGTGATCCTGCTCTGGCAGGGGGGTTAGACTAGATGATCTTTCGAAGTCCCTTTCAGACCCAAACATTCTGTGAGTCTGTGATTCTATCTAGGTGTCTAACACTTTAAAAAGTTACTTGTTAATCAGCGGTGCTAAATACCTACAATTCTTACCAAAGTCAAGTACTTTTGAAAACTAGGAGAATCCAGTCCCTACATCCTTCCTTTCCCACCTGCTTCCAGACACAGAGAGATATGCATATTTTCAGCTCCACTCACCAAATGAATTGTATTAGACTTAACCACACTGAACAAAGCAATTGGAGAAATGAAGTTATTGAATTGCATTCACACACCTAAACTCAGCTATGGATTTTTTTTTTTTTTAAGGAGGAGGTTAAACATCAAAGAAAACTAGAGGACAGAATAAAACAACTAGATAAATACACAGGAGAAAGCACAGCTCCAGGAAACCTTAAGGATATCAGTCAGCTGTCAGGAGATGTAGAGGTATGGTATAATCACCTGCTCCAGTGCTCATGCTTCACAGTGCCTTCCAAAAGCCATCCAAAAGATGCACAGAAAACAAAATCTTTCCCTTTAGTCTTTTTCAAAGTCTTTAGCAAAACTTCTTTTCCTGATATTGCCAATATTCTGACTCAGAGAAAGACCAGAGAAAAATGGTGATCCTCAGCATATTCGAAGTATCCACAGACATTTTTTGCCTGTTCCTGTAAAAATTTGAATTAAGCTTCAATCATAGTTCTATCATATTTTAAACTCATCTTTCAAAAGAGACAGACATTTCTATAAATTGCCTCAGAATTAACAAAGCAACATGGATTTCTACATATTTTTGATAGAGTACATACCTATTCTTGGATTAGTATTCAACTATGAAAAGTGACATTTCAATAGCTTTAGAGTAACCAGCACATCATTTGAACAGAAACACTGAACCGTAACTGACCATTAACAGTAAAGATTAGGAGGATGTTTCCCATGGATCTATCTGATAAGCCTCAGTTGAGAAACTTTGACACTAAACTCTAAGTATTTCTAATTATTTTTACTTCAATGTTTTCTTACTAGGCTTCTGAGCAGAAAGCCTGCAGTGGATGCAAAGACACTGTCTTCCTGTCCTCATGTAGGTGAAGAGCTTTGTGCAGAGCACCGGAGAAACTCCTTCTGTTGCTGAAAGTCATGAGGAGAATTTCCTTTAAGAGGATAAACCCAAGGAAACCTCAGGAAGGGGAAGGCAATTGCCAATTTCATAGATGTTTAGAAATTATTTTCTTCACTCTACTTGAATTAAAAACTCTGACAGATTTTGTGAGTAAAGAAGATGCTTTTTACAGGTTGCTTTTCATTAATAGTATGCTGAAGTTTGTGCAGTATAATGCAGCCAGCAGAAGTACTCTATTCTTGAAATGGGATGCTCTCTTAGTACTACACTTCAGCGGGCACTAAACACACAGTATACTGAAGTATTTCACTTTTTCAGTATCTCTTGTGCCTTTCTAAACCCACTAATCATAAAGAGAGGAGGGAGGTGGGGAGGAAAATAAAAGATACAGAAAATGTTTTAGGAATGGTTCAACCCTCAAGAAATAGGAAATTAGATGGTGTAGGTCTTGCTTCAAGAACATCTGCTACCATTTCAAAGTGTTTCTCTGTTGAACATGTACAGATCAAAGATTGCAGTCTTTACTGTGTCATTTTATGTATTGCAAATCAAAAATATTTTTATTTTGCTTTTTTCAAGCTGCCTCTACTTAAAACTGAACTTCAGGTTTAGAACATGGTCATGCACAGTGGACTTCCAGTTGAAAATTGAAGACTGAGTCAATTCTCATCAATGTTCACCAGCAGCCAGCCAGCTATGTGACTGCAGTACAGCAGAACAAAATGCAGTGTTTACCCTCTCCCACTTTCCCTGCTTGGCTTTCTGCATCTACTCTGTTAGTCACTGGAAAGAAGACTTCATTGTAACTGAAGACAGATTTTTTTTTTTTCCCCCCTGAACTTTAGCCAGCAAATCAAGCAAAATCTTAGGACATGCACTTCATGATCTTCAGATTTAAATTGCCTAATTTAAATTCATTTTCCACAGTTTTCCCTTAATGAATAAACTATGGTGTTTGGTTTGGGGTGTGGGTTTTTTTTTTTTTTAGTTTGGTTGGTGGGGGTTCTTTGTTTTGATTTTGTTTGTTTTAAATTCAGTTTAACTTTTAGGGAAGTCTTTCTTCTCCTTTAAAACTCACTGTGAGTGATTACTAGAGCAGCGATCTTTTCTAAGTCATTTCACAAGAGCGAATTGGAAGTGAATGTAACGAATCTTGATACATCAATGTAGAGTATCCTACTTTTGGCTGTGGCACTACATTTCTTGCTCTCCATCCTTGACTTATAATCCTTTTAGTTAGTAAATACTAATTTTCATGCATTTCATAATAGTGAAATAATAAACAAGAATTTTTTTTATATTTGTGATGGTTTCGGAGTTCCCCGCCCCCCGCCCCC
>VWZE01016756.1:560389-618606 GCA_013396675.1 Eubucco bourcierii
TGAGTGAAGTAGACATCACCGTTGTTTTCCTTTCACAGCCTATAGTGTAATTTTCTCTATTAAAATATTCCAATTAGCACAAAACCAGCACAATCTGGAGTAGCAAGGTTTGCTGCTCATCAGAACTTCTCGAGGAAGAGGAAAATGATCTGCAGAAACTCAGTATATGCTTGCACAGGTTCATAAATTAGTCCGACATTTGTAAGGAGAGTAAAATTTTGGCTTCAATAACATTATTAATTAAAGGTAACAATTATGAACCTAATAGCAGAATATTATTAGTAAGAGGTAACAACTACTAACCTAATAGCAGTTAGCAACCAGATTTAAAAATCCTGCACAAACCCAAGTAATACATATCTTAGATAAATATCGTGTGTGTATAAAAAAAGTGTTAGAATTATGCACATATATAATGGTATCTTGCATATAGTGAGCTATAACTCCTAAGTTCACACAGTTGCAAGTAGACAGGCATCAATTATTGACTCAGATTTTCCCAGTCTTTAAGCACAGGAGCACCAGCAGTATCTCACAAACTATGTTATCAATCAACAAATTCAATCAACATGTACACCTAAACGGCGAAACAGGGTATGGCGAGTAGATGACACTACACATCCTCTCAGGGAAAGACTCTCATCCTGTGGTTGTGAATCTAAGTGGACTGTTGTTATACTTTAGGGAAAACCTGTGAAGAAAAGTGAAAAGTCTAGCTAACAGAGTATACTTCTGCCCTTTGTTTTTTAAATGTTCTTTTAAAAAACTCCAGTAACAGCCATTAGTAAAGTCTGTCAAGCAGTTGTCTCCAGAAGCTCTCTAGGAAATGGCTGCAGCTCATAATGAAGTAAATTAAACTAAATACTTACAAGCTCACTGTAAGTGAACTGTCTGCTGGACGACTGCAGTAAGGATCCTTTATGGTTAGCAGCACTGTGTCACAGGACTAATGTATAAAAAGGTCTCAGAATTTCTAATTATTTATGCATCTCAGAAGCAAGAATATTAATATTGAAATATCCAAGGTTGAAGACTGCAGTGCTAATGACAAAGTAGGGATTGATTTGGAAGAGAGTAGATACAATCTATTAGTATCCTTGCTTCTGAGATGCATGAGAGTCATAAGAATTACAGTTTTTCAAATATCACTCCAAATATGTACTGTCTGTTTTCTTTGTGGTGCCTAACAGTGGCTGGCAATTCCTATACATTTCATAACCTGATCTGAAACAGTTATTTGAGCCTGGCATTTATTGACACACCAGCAAATAACAAGTTGGTAGAAACATCATAACCTTTTGAAGACAGGATTGATCCTTGAGGTATTTTCTTATCCTTTACACTACCTACCTTCTCCTTAACACTCTAAATTATCTTACTTATGTGCAGTTAATTAAAACATGTCTTTATTTAACCTACCATTGATAGTCCAACAAAACCATTTTACATTTGAGCAGTTGTTTAGCAAAAATTCAACCCAGCAATCACTTAAAAGGGAAAAAACTCTAACCCTTTCTGTGAGTCTTCTTTGCTTTTGAAGCGTCTCTCCAAAGTTCTTCAGCTCCTTCCCATTCTGAATTATGCAGTTCTTTTTTAATAGGCTAAAACAACTGCCACACTTGGTGTAGCCTAGATCCAAAGAAGTAGGTTTCAGTACCTTCCAGCGAAAAGCTGCCCAGCAGCTCAGTTTCTGTTTTACATGCATGAAGGGTGACCCTTTTTGGGAGGAGTCTGAACCACAGTTCAGCTAGATTGAGTGATTTTAGATTGCCCCTGTAATAAAAATGCTTAAGCTTCTAATTCTGCAGTGACATTGCCATCTGACTAACATTAGATAGAATATTAGGGTCCAAATGTAGCTCCAAATGGCTTCAGGATGGCAGAATAACTGGTGATTGCTAGGTTTTGTGTAATACTGCAAGAGCAGGGGAATCAAAAGATGAGGATCAGGTTTCTCCACAATGCAAGGTCTCCATCTGTTACACAGGTATACTGTATGCTGTAAGGGAATTCTTGGCAAGGACAGCAGCATTTTATCACAGATGTGATTAAGAAATGGAATTCTTAGGGCCTGTTTAAATTGCCTCCCCTTTGCTCCTAATTCAGGTAGAATTTCATTGTTTTCAATGTGTGGGAAGAGGACTCAGGTGGAAACACTAACAAATTTCTGGTTTAGAGAGGTCTGCAAACAAACAGAAGTGAAGTTCTGCAGTAATTATTTTACCACCTATTAGTGTCTATGGCTTTAGTAGATTCATCAGGACACATGAGAATTCCCCTATAAAGTAATCTACATGCTGTACTGCACACCAACTTGACTCTTTTGATCTTTAATATTAGTAGTAATGAATTTGTAGCCACTGTCATCTTCCTCAGGATTGCTGTGCAACCTAAGTAGACCACTGGACTGGTCTGATGCCTGCTTCATCCATTTACTTAATGCTAAGTAACACACTATGACTATTTCAAGCACTATCTGGAAGAAGACAGGATTTTTCAAACTGATAGAAGAATCTGGATTGAAAGCAAAGGTGCTTCATTTGCAATCCCACATTTCTTAAATAAGGTGAACAGATAAGAGAGATGTATCACTGTTTAAATGTATTTTCTTGGTTGCTTAAACTTATTTTCATAGCTGTGATGTGGTGACTTTTTTTTAAAAAATGGTTTTAACAAAAAAAAAAAAAAAAAAAAAAAAAAAAAAGAAAATTGGGATATGCTCTTCCAAAGCTGGGAAAATTATAATTGTGCTTTCTGTCCTCCTTAAAAAAGACTGTATTTCTCTTACCCAGACCACCACCACTCTAACTGGTTTGTACTGTGCTTCTGAGTCCTTTCTGTACCCTCAGTACAGAAAGCTAGCTCGTTGTTAAAAGTGCATTCATGGCTTTGAAAATATACTCACTATTTGCATGTGTAAAATCTTCCTGAAAACATTATGAGGTAACTTCAACTCAAATTACCTAACTGTTCACCTTATTTTTTTCTTCACTTCTCTTCACAGGTGTAAGTGCTCTCCTAAAAATGTTGTTAACCATGTTATGAAAGAAAGTCCTTAATTCTGTACAAATTGAACAGCAAGTTGTTCATAACTGCATGCAAGTTGCATGCAGTTTTTCTTGATCCTTGTAGATGTCCTTCTGAAGGAAACCCTGTGTGTGTTTCAGGACAACATTTTTTTGAAGTATATGATGGTTCCTTCCTTTCTCTGCTATCTACTTGTCTACTGTCAATGAAATTTCCAATGTTCCAGATTTCCCCACTGAGGAAAAGAAAAAAAAAAAAAAAAAAGAGAGACAGCGAGAGAGCGAGAACCGGGCCCTTGCTGCACAGCTCTAGAGAGCTGGGGGAACAAAGAGCTGGGAGAGAAGATGGAAAACCAGTGGGAATGCGCAGGAGACTGGTAAGGCAGTGGGGGAAGGGGCCATGAGGCAGCAGGGGGAATGGGAGCAGAAAGGAGTCAAATCTGGTAAGCTGAAGAGAAACCCGGTAGGAAAAGTTTCTTTGTTTGGAGGAGAGAACAAAGAGGAAGGATTGATGGTGGAAGAAGCATAGCTGCTTGGTTAGAAGAAATTCGTTATTCCTATCCACTATCAGTCTGCACCAAGGAAAGGGGAAACATAAATACACAGAAGGAACTGATTTGCATGGGCAAAGAAATATGCTTCTTTTGCTCTGTTGCTCTGATTGTGACAATTAATTGTACCATCCCAACATTTCATTCACTTAGGACAAAAAAAGAAGGAAAAAAAAAGTTTTATATGAAAATTTAAAGCTGAAAGATGTAATATAGTGAGACTACAGATACTGAATTCATTGACCTTGACACATTGATTTAAAAATGTGTAACTGCTTGTTTTAGGTTAATAACTCCTGGCAGCAACCATTGGTTTCTATAAAGCAGAAATGCCAGATCTTCATCTGAAATTAATATGTATCTCCAGTCATCAAGCACACCACCTAAAATATCAAAACTAGAGCAACAGTTACCTTTTCTAAGTTAACTAATACAAATTCCTTACTGTAGGATTGAATGTTTTCTTCCTAGCAATATTATAGCAGAGTAGTCAGCATTTCAATGTAATCTGCACTACAATGGCTTATGTTAATGCAGGGAGATACTTCAAAAACAGAACAACATGTTAATGGTCCCTCCTATATAACTCTTGAGCCTGACAATTAGTAGCCACTTTTATTAGCAGTTAAGTGCAGAAATATAACATTTAAAAATCTTACAACCTTTGTTCTGGATTTTAGGTGACTTCAATAAATGTGTCTTTACTAATTCCTTTTAGAAGCTTGCATGTCTGTAGTAAGCAGTATTTTTATTCCCTGGCTCATTGCCTCTGCATAAGGTAAATTTGGCTTCTTTTTTCCTAAATTTGCTTTATAGTACAAGTAAAGGTTGGCAAGATTTCTCCACTGGTCGTAGATGTTTGGGGTTTTCCCCAGTTCTTTATCTCCTGTGATTTGAACTATGAAATTGGTAGTTGGAAATGAAGCTGTTTATTTTGGTGTAAATGAGGTTAAACTCTGATTATTTTTTTTTGTTAGAAAACTGGATTAAGCATCAATTTATTTTTCAGCCCTGGGGGAAAAGCAAGCAAACAAACAAACAAAAAAAGGGCTCTAAAGGGAGCATTATGAATTTCTGGAATGTTCTTCCTGTGAACATAAATTGTTTACCAGAAATCTGTGTCTGGCCACTGCTGGTTTTTTGGCTTTGTAAAGTGACATCACTTCCTTCGCCTTTCACCCATTTACCATTTCAGTTGCTTGTGTTTTAAGATATGTGGTTGTGTTCTGTGCAAGACATACAAAACCAGCAGGCATTTCTGGAAGTTAAAAAATGGACTTGTTTTCCAGATTTTTGTTTCTGCAGTGAAGTTACCCTGCCATAACATGTGCACTCCCAGCTCTGCTAGTAACTGGGGTGTTCCAGCCAATTTCTTCTGCATGGTTGCAGTTTGATAAGCGTCACCCAAAAGTTTGCTTACCTAACGATGGCCACTAATACATAGTCTTGTAATGCTTGCTGTAGGGGTTTTCTTCCAAAAGTTGGGGGAGCATTGACTACATCTGTCTTTAAACAAGCTGACAGTTGGTCAGGTGGGTCTGAGGGCCCAGCAGTGCAACATAGTTACCTGGTAAATTTGTCTTGCAATTTACCGCCGTGACAGGAAAACTACTTTGCCCATCACATTCTAGACACTGAGGGACCTATTTTTCACATGTACAGAAACTTGAGGGATTTATCTATACAGAACTTTCTGAAATCTATGTATTTCTCTCTCCATCACAAATGATTTAAGATTTTCATTTTGTCGAATGAAGGTTTTAGCTCTCAGTGAATATTTCTACTCTAAAATAGTGATCCATCTATGGACAGGCTTTTTCTTCTCCGCTGACCTTTTTGGATTCTTAGAAGAGTTCTCATTTCTGCCATTGCAAGAGGTATGTTCTCTCATATAGCCGAGTGTTTTGCCTCTGCTGTAAGACTGCCCACATATATGTAAAATATAAAGTCTTTCATAAAGTAAACTGAATTATGTTTTCTTCAATGTACTAAAAATCTGAATAGACTTCTCAATCTGCTTGTTACACTGTTTCCTGAAAAGCTTAATTTATTAATTCATATTTAGTTTTGCCACTTGTATGTACTGGGACATGGAAAATCTTACACTGGAATACATTTCCTTCCAGCTTAGTCGTAGCACCAAAAAAAAACAAACCCCAAAACCAAAAAACACAACCCCCCCCCCCAAAGACAACAACAACCACAAAAACCCCTACACTGTTATTGTGATTTTCATTCCTGTAAGTGTATGAGCTCAAGTGGAGGAATTAATGTTTGATGATGCTAGTTTAAGATGCCAGTTACAGTAATACCAATCATTCTGAAAAATGACTTTTCAGATTTGAAGAAAAAGAAGGAAAAAAGAGTGGCAAAAATTCTTATCCTCACACAGGGCCGGAATGATCATTAATACTGAGACTTCCAAGTAATAATATAATCTGTACCTGATGTAGCTTCTTGAGGATTTATGTAAAAGTTAATTTCTAGCTTCTTTTCAGGTATAGATTTCTTCTTTATCTGCATAATCAATCCAGTGAGTAAGTCTTGATTTAGCTTCTGAAAGTTTAAAAAAATGAAAAAAAGTATATTAATAAAACCCATCCTGTACAAGAGATTTGTCATTATTGTAGTTATTAGCTTCTTAAAAAATGCTGCAGTACTTTGCTACTTAAGGAGGGACAAAAATGCGGTATTTGCAGAAGCGTTTTCACAGAACAGAAGTAATTTGTACTAGAGAAATCAATACCAAAAAGTAATCTGGTTTTAAGTCAAAATGGAATCCCAACGGTACTGTTTGTTACACCAGTCTAGATGTTTGGAGGCAAGCACAACACCTGGCTGCCGTTGAGCCAGATTTCACAGAAAAGATGGTAGCTTATTTCCACTGGGTTTCCCTTGGCTGAACTGCCTGTACTATATTTACATATGATGCAAGGAGAACTTTTCCCTGGTAAAAGCTCTGGAGGTTTCATGACTAAGCATAGCACAGCAGGCTGTTTTGATGTGGGTGTGTGGCAGAGGTAGTGTGTGTGTTTCTTTTCACGTGAGTTACAGTCCACCCCGTGAGTCTGAAGGACGTAACTCAATGCTGACCCAGGGCACTTGGTGTCATTGCAACAGACTGAAGTAGCACAAGCTGAGCCAGAAACATCAGCGTTTTAGTTGAAGGAGTTGTTTGGGTTTCAATTTGAAGCGTAGCTTTCCTATTGCCAGACCAATTTCATCTTTGAGATCAAAATATTTTAATTTTTGTTGTTTAGGAAGAAGAAAATGCTTCAAAACTAATGTGTTTTCATTTTTTTTAAATCAGTGCTAGTTCTAACCAGATCCCTGAACCTTGTGCCTTTAAAGTTTCTAATAGTATCTCTCAGGGAAAAGGCATTCACGCCAATATGCACATGTCTATTAACGTGCAGTACAGTGCAAAGTCAACCCCAAATCTCTCTTCAGCTGATCAGAAATTGGACTAAGCCTCCAAACTTGGTAAAACAAACTTATGGAACATGATGATGTAGAGTAAACATGAACTGGATGCTTCAGAGCAACCTCTTGAAAAGTCAGATGTACAGGGTTTGTTTCACAGAATCACAACCATAGTTTCTTGCAGGGCTAAAGCATTGGCACTGGATTTCTGATGCTCTGAACTGCAAGATCCATCCAAAAAAATCTTCTGAAAACACTTACTGCAAACAATTTTAAAGATCTAATTTAAATGTCCACAACACGGTGTTGTGTTCACAAAAGAATTATATTAGGTGTTAAATTTCTATTGTAAGAAATTAATTTCTGTCTCTTCATTTATTTACAACATCTCTCTTCTTTGGAAGCACAATGTCAAACCTTCTCCTCCTCAGCTGAAAACAGACTATTAGTAAAATGTTACTCCAGGACATGTAAATTAATTTCTCTAAAGCGAGATATAGAAATTCATTTTACATGTGTTTTTGTATTCGAGGAAATACAAAATCAGTTTCTTATAAGGGTATCAGAGTTGGCACAAATGGCACAAATCTCTAGAAGGTAAATATGTGCCTTGATTTTTTTGTTTGAAGAAATCTGGCTTCAAAATAGCAAAGTTATAGACTTTTGAAAACATGCATCCTGGTTTGCACAGCAGGTTTTTCTCAACATCAGAAGCAAACACCAGGATGTGATGTTCTGAATATTCACTTTCAGTATATTTGAAAGGTCACACCTACTTGTATTTGAATGTGTGATTACTTAAGAACTTCATTGTTCTGAATCACAGTTACAAAAGGAAAAAGGCATTGGAGGTCTTATTATTATATATCAGGTTTCTGCTTTCAGTCAGAGAATTAGAGAATATAGGCATTTTCATCCACAGAGACATCTATTATTCTTGTAGAAATACATTTTAGACTGGGCTTCCTGCAAGAGTGGCTTTGATTTGGGAAATATGCTGATTTAAGTAATTACAAGAAAAGTATTCCCACAGTTCTGTGGCAGTATTTTCTTGATTTCTCAATTGCATGCTTTGGAAGAGCTCTTGCCCCTGTTACTTCTGTCTGGACAAAACTAGGATTTTTTTTTTCCCCCCTTCACCTCTTTCTCAGTGGCACTGGGTGATTTACGTGATTTACCTTGGGATACAAGAAACCAAAATATTTTGAGTAACGAAAATCAAATCTGCACTCTCACAGCAGAATACTGTGTATAGCTGAAAGGCATCAAATATTGTAACAATCAATAACAGATTCAGAAAAGAATGCATCTTCACCTCAAGCTTTGAACAATATCTGCTAGTTACTAAAACAATTCACAGGATCACAGGATCCCAGGATGTTAGAGGTTGGAAAGCACCCAAAGAGATCATCAAGTCCAACCCTCCTGCCAGAGCAGGACCATACAATCTAGCCAGGTCACAGAATAATGCATCCAGATAGGCCTTCAAATTCTCCAGAGAAGGAGACTCCACAACCCCACTGGTGAGGCTGTTCCAGTGCTCTGTGACCCTTACAGTAAAGTAGTCCCCTCTTGTGTTGAGGTGGAACCTCCTGTGCTGCAGCTTACATCCTTTACTCCTTGTCCCATCACAGGGAGCAAGTGAGAAGAGCCTGTCTGTCCCCCACTCTCCTGACACCCAGCCCTCAGATATTTATAAACATTTATTAAATCCCCTCTCAGTCTTCTCTTCTCAGGCTAAAAAGCCTCAGGTCCCTCAGCCTCCTCTCATAAGGCAGTGTTCCAGTCCTCTAATCATCCTCGTAGCCCTCCATTGGACTCTCTTGAGCAGATCCCTGTCCCTCTTAAACTGAGGAACCCAAAACTGAACATAGTACTCAAGATAGGGTCTCACCAGGGCAGAGTAGAGGTGGAGGAGAATCTCCCTCAATCTGCTGGACACACTCTTCATAATGTACCCCAGTATCCCATTGGCCTTCTTGGCCACAAGAGCATGTTGCTGTCCCACGGATAACTTGTTATCCACCAGGACTCCCAGGTCCCTCTCCACAGGGCTGCTTTCCAGCAGATCGCCTCCCAGCCTGTACTGGTGCAATTTATTATTGCTCCCCAGATGCAGGACTCTGCACTTATCCTTGTTGAACTTCATTTGGTTCCTCTTTGCCCAGCTCTCCAGTCTGTCCAAGTCTCCCTGGATGGCTGCACAGCCTTCAGGTGTATCAGCCAAGCCTCTCAGTTTGGTGTCATCAGCAAACTTGCTGAGCAGACTCTGTCTGTCTGTCCCCTCATCAATGCCATTGATGAAGATGTTGAACAGTACCAGACCCAGCACTGATCCCTGGGGGCCTCCACTAGTTACAGCTCTTCATCTGGACTTGGCACCATTGATTGCCATTCTTTGATCTCTATCTTGTAACCAGTTCCTAATCCACCTCACTGTCTGCTCTTCTACCCCACACTGCCTGAGCTTGCTCACTAGGATGTGATGGGTAACAGCAAGGCTTTTTACACTAAGGTCAAGGTAGACTACATCCACTGGTCTCCCTGAGTCTACCCTGATTCACCACTTTGAGACCAAAGAATAGATTTAGAATGAATTTTGGAATAAATAAGAGAGTGTATTTCTGCCATTACCAGATTCATAGTTAACATAATTCTGACTTAGATAGCCCTGATCCTCATGAGTGACAGGGGGTGAACAGGTGAGGCAGACAGAAGGTTATATGTTTAAAGCAATAGGTAAGATAAATGCTGCTAAAATTCTATGTGGGTTTGCTCTTGTAATTAATACCTCTAAACACACTGCTTGCTAAGTGCAAATAAATAATTGGACAAATTGTGCAAGAGAAGCCTGTGAAAGAATGGTGTTCAAATGCCTTGTTTCTTAAGAAGAGACATACATCCCTGAATTCACTAAGAACGTGCCACAATCAGATACCACCATAACCCATTCATGGGGTTTGCTGGCTTTTATTTTATAGTAAAATATTAACTAAATGAAAGAAATATTTGTTAATTTTTATTGCCTTGATAATGGTTCTTATTTTAATCAAATGCTTGTTGTTCATATATTAAAAAAAAAAAAAACAACACCACCACCAACAAAAAAAAAACAAACCACAAAAACCCCCACCAGAAATTAATTTAAAACAAAATGAGTCTTTACTCTCAGATTTTCCCTTTGGATTTTATGTATGTTACTAGTAATAAATATCCAGCATCCTCTTTTATGGTGTACTGTAAAAGTGACCTAAGCTTTAATTGTAGTTGTTTTTTTTTTTAAAGGCACATAGCACTCACAGCCCAATTTCTGCTACCTAGGTTCCTGATATCATTAGCTTGAGAGGCTGAGAGGTTTATATGTTGATATTAGATATCAGTAAATGTTTAACCCAATATTTATGGCCTAGAAGATGTCAAAAACAAAACAAAAAACCAAAACCAACCAAACAAAAAGTTTGTTGTTGTTTTTCCTGTTTAATCACAGAATCGCAGAATTATTGAGGAGGAAATAGACCTCAGAGATTGTCAAGCCCAGCCTATGACCTTATACCACCACATCAATTAGACCATGTCACTAAACTCTTACATTCAGTCTTTCCTTAAACACATCCAGGGACATCCCTGGGCGGTCCATTTCAGTGTCTGAATACCCTTTCCATGAGGAAGCACTTCCTAACATCCAACCTAAACCTCCCCTGACACAGCTTCAGGCCATGCCTTCTTGTCTTATCACAAGTTGCCTGGGAGAAGAGCCTGACAGATTCCTCTCAGGTAGTTGTAGAGCGTGATAAGGTCCCCCCCCATGAGTCTCCTCTTCTCCACGCTAAACCACCCCAGCTCCCTCAGCCTCTCCTCATAAGACCCCCCCTCCAGCCCCCTTACCAGTCTTGTCAGTCTCCTCTGGACATGCTCCAGCACCTGAATATCTTTCTTGAAGGGAATTATATCCCTAGTGCTGCTGGCCACATTGTTCCTGATACAAGCCAAGATGCCACTGGCCTTCCGTGCCCCCTGGGCACACTGCTGGCTCATGTTCAGTTGGCTGTCAACCAGCACCCTAGTCCCGCTCTGCCAGGCCACTCTCCAGCCACTCATCCACCAGTAGTAGTAGTAGTGCTGCATGGGGTTATTGTGGCCAAAGTGTGGCACACTTGGCCTTGTTAAACCTCATACAGTTGGCCTCAGCCCATAGACCCAGCCTGTCCAGGTCTCTCTGAAGTATCTTCCTACTCTCCAGCAGATCGACACTCCCCCCAAGCTTGGTGTCATCTGCAAATTTACTAATGCCAGACTTGAGCCCTTCATGCAATTCATCAATAAAGATGTTGACTAGAACTGGACTCAGTACTAATCCCAGTAATATTTAAGAATATAACATTCCTAACCTGTAGAGTAACAAAACCATGAAATCTACATCCCAGGACTATTTAAAATGCATTGCTTTATACTTACAAACAATTTCTTTTAATTTAATTTATTTTCATTAAAATTAGTGCAGAACAAAGAAAAGTTGGAAACAGCAGCTATGAACTCTTGCCTCTCTTCTGCGCAGCTTTACTATTGGCTCTACTAGAAGCACAGTTCTTTAAAAAAAAAACCACCCAACCAAAAACCTATACATTTTGATTAGTTTTAGCTGTCACAAGAACAAGAAATTACAAGTGCCAGAAGGCATTCAGCCCCTAGTCCTTGTTTTACCAGATTTCTGCTACCTCAGACATGAACTGAACCTTAAGCCAGTTACACGAAGCTGTGGAGTGATTTCAAAGGCTTCCAGATTCAATCTCCCTGCTTCTGGTATCTACTATGCATCTACCTACTACAAGCTTTCAATGTGAAGCAATTAATTTTAATTTAAACTTACACATCAGCCATATAGCAATACTCTAGAAAGTTGATTTAGTCCCTACTTTGCATCGTAAACTCCACATTAAAAAAAAAAAGAAACCCATGAAGAAACAAAAATGAACAATCCACAACAACAACAACAACAACAACAACAACAACCACCAAAAACCCCACAACCACCAAACAAACAAAACCGAAAAACAAAAAACAAACAAACAAANAACCAACCAACAAACAAAGCAGAGTAGAAAGCTTTGATAATTTGATAACTGACCAGATCATGGACACTGTATACATTTTCAGCAGTTGTAAACTGTTTTGCTCTAAGTAGCACCCAATAAAGAAATACAGTTGGAGGGAAGCAATAAAGTTAATAAGTCTCTATATGTAGTGGATATTATCACTACCGCCAAACCACCAACCCTTGTGAAATACAGCATGCCTGTGACCTAAAATGTGAGCTACCTTGATAAACTGCACCTCTACATACCTCATTTGTTGCGGTTCTCCCTCAACGTGACAAATTGTCATCTATTTTTCTGGAGGACCAAGGGAATTTGTCCTAAAAGCTCAAGTATGGAAACAGGTTTTCTTGTACAGGGAAGAATATATGGATCAGGTGTAAATTTTAAACAGTTTCCTGTCTAAGATGGAGCCTTACTCTGACATTGGCATTCAGAAAAACATTAACAGGTGTGAGGAACCATCAAAATGCTAAAGCTGCTCACCATCTTAGGGAGACAATATTATAGCTGGGAAAGCCATTTGAGTTCCTAAGTGTTTTTTTGAGGAGCTTGAGCAAGATGTTTGCAAGAAGGCTCATCAGCTTCTTAAACGAGATTGAGGTTCCATAAGGAGAGGACATTTTTAGCAACAACAAAAGCAAGTTGCCACTCTGATACTCTGATCCTCCAGTTCACATTCCTAGATCAAGATGCATTACATTTCTATTTTATTGCTCTGGTCACTGAAAAGTGATTTTGAAATTGAAATACAGCGATTCAGTCTTAACACAACTGTTTTTTAAGTGGATTTTCTTTAAGAGTTGACCTGGTCCTCTGTCTCTGGCCTTTTGTTCCAGCAGAAATGCATTCATTCATTCTACACAGAGCATAAAACACAGCAAATTTATAGAATCATAGAATGGTAAGGTTGGAAGGGACCTCAAGGATCATCTAGTTCCAACCCCCTGCCATAGGCAGGGACACCTCCCACTAGTACAGGTTACTCAAGGCCTCATCCAATCTGACCTTGAACACCTCCAGGGACGGAGCATCCGCAACCTCCCTGGGCAACCTGTTCCAGTGTCTCACCACCCTCACTGGAAAGAACTTCCTCCTAACATCTAGTCTAAATATATATAATTATATATATATATAAAATAATATATATAATAATATATATATATAATATCTAATTATAACCTCACATTGCCAAAATCTGGTGTTATACAAGGGGAAACAAATCTGAAGTTTAATCAATTTTTCAGGTACCTACCAGCTGCTCCCTTTTCTGAGCATGATTAATATGGGAGGAGTAGGTTCATCTTATTTTGATAATTTTTAATGTTTGTAACATTTGTTTTGTTCCATCGTTTTGATACTCATTTATCAACTACTATAAGTAAAACCATTTTGCAAATGGAGACACACACACAAAAATGCTTGTGAAACAAACATTAGTATAAAAACATAATCCAAAATTAAAACAGAAATCTGTTAATCAGTGGAACTACTCTCTAGCTTAAATAAAATTCAGAAGACCGGAAAATGTCTTCATATAAGACAAAAATAAATATCTAAATATATAACAACAGTAACCTCCCTCATGGATGATGCCATCTCAAGAAAGGCAAGATGATACATATGATCTGAGTAAATAAGGCACCTTTCATATTGGAAATATTTCTTACTTCTTTTAGAGGTTCTGTAGTGTAGGTTAAAATAAATATTAGAAACTGTGATTATTATAAACAGTCATTATAATCTGTGATCTTATTTAAAGACATTTTCATATGTATATCAACTAGGAGATAAATATTTTCTTTCTAACCCTGTATAACTCTTGCTATTTAATGACCTCCTGAAATTCTTATTCACTGGTTTAATTTGATAAAGCTCTGAATTAGACTCAGAAAAATTGAAATAATTAAAAAAAAAAACCAACCAAACAAAAAAACCCCACATCACCAACAAAATTCCAGCCTAAAACCATCCTATGGTTAAATTACAATTTTCTACCATATTGGAATAGCTGTAGAGATTTTTTTTTTAATATAATTTTTATAATAAGTATATGAAAATTCACAGTGTTTAACTTCCCCTGTTCTGCTGAATGGTCCAGCAAGCAAACATGACTTGCCACTAATGCTCTCTGCCTTTCATTACTCCCCATCTGGAGTACTGTGTGCAGTTCTGGAGCCCCCAGAATAGGAAGGACATTGAACTGTTGGAGCAGGTCCAGAGAAGGACCAAGAAGATGGTCAGAGGGCTGGAGCAGCTCTCCTATGAAGACAGGCTACAAGAGTTGGGGCTCTTCAGACTGGAGAAGAGAAGTCTTCGAGGAGACCTTAGAGTAGCTTTCCAGTATCTGAAGGGAGCCTACAGGAAGGCTGGAGAGGGACTATTTACAAGGTCTTGTAATGACAGGACAAGGGGCAATGGGTTTAAACTGTCAGAGGGGAGATTTAGACTGGATGTTAGAAGGAAGTTCTTTCCAGTGAGGGCGATGAGACACTGGAACAGGTTGCCCAGGGAGGTCATGGCTGCTCCCTCCCTGGAGGTGTTCAAGACCAAGTTGGATGAGGCCTTGAGTGACCTGTACTAGTGTGAGGTGGAACTAGATGATCCTTGAGGTCCCTTCCAACCTTACCATTCCATGATTCTATGATTCTATGATTATTTCACTCCTTGACTGTTTCATCCATATACTTGTAAGGTTCAGCTTTTAATTCATAACAAGTAGATAAACTGTCATTAATGGTTTTCAGAAGCAAGTCTTAATCACAGTAACATTTGATTTTCATATATGTATGTGGCAAATTCATTGAGCTCTTTATTTTGTTTTTCTTTATGAATTCAGCAGTTTTCTTGTTTCCTGAAGGAAGTAGATATGGTCAAAAAAATCAACAAGGCATTTTATTTCTAATGAGAGTTATTTGAGCTCTAAAATTCTTGAGTGACTTGAGGACTAGCTGTAACCTAAGACTCTGGAACTGGGCTTCAGAAGACTTCAGGAAAACATTCTTAGTGCAAGACCTTTTTTTATATATAAATTGCTGGGGTGGGTGACTCGTTGTATAATGCTTTTGTCATTGTCTTTGACTAGAGTGAGGGTAACACAACAGGTAGGATTATACAGAAATGAGAACAGGGCCCTATGCTTGGTGGGCTGCTGAGCTATGCACTGAACAAAAACCTGACTCCAGTACTGTGTGGACTGTCTTTTCTGTCCTGTGTGTAACACGAGGTGAGAATTTATACCAAACAAAACTCTCTACATGGCAAATGAAATCAGATACAAAAGTGTAGCCTGATGTGATCTTGGGAAACAATTTGTTACACTACCCTTTTAGTGACATCATATGGCCCTGACCCTCCAATATGCCTGTGCCTATGTGGAGTCTTTGGGACTTCACAGACTTGTTTATGCAGAACTCCTTGCAGACCCCCATAAAAATAAAACCCTACTATGAAGAACAACAGAGAAAGTGCATCTTAAATTTCATCTGGATTTGGCTTCAGGACTTCCAAAATTGTATTCGTTAAGCTCTGGCATAACCACAGATGTACCTTCTAGCGCTTTCTAGATGTAACCTTCTAGCAGCCACAGATGTAAATACATACAGGACTGGTTCTGTAATTGTGAGGCTGCTCATGCAAACTATGTGTTTGGATTGCTCAGATTTAAAGAGCAAATGCTTCCATTGCTGCTTGCTGGAATATTTTCCCCTTCACCTTTGAGTCCAAATTAATGCTGTTCTTTTTTTTAAAGGGTCACCAAAATCCTCTCACATATAGCTAATTATTTTACTTTCTGCAGTAAGAGAGCATATCCACTGTTACTGGAAGCTCCTCTAGCTCCTTTTCATAAGAAACTCCTTTTCATAATTTTGTCCTTCAAGCATCTAAAAAACCCAGCAAGGTGTGGAAGATCAGGATTCCTGGGACATACGGAGTTAATGTAACCAAGTCTTGTTGTCAGGAGTAGGAAATAGCTTGCCCCTGAAGTCAATTTGCCTAATTGATTAGAAGCCTAGTTGCATCCCTGAAGGGTTAGATGGCCTGAGGGGATATGTATACACAGAAGCAGGGAGCATCTGGGGCAGCATCACAGAGAGTGAGTCTCCTCTGCTGCTGGACTCTGGGCAGAGAAATCATTTTCTACTGACCGCTTCTGGATCAACGCTGATGCTCACCTCCAGCATGCTCCCAAGCACAAAATAAGCTCGTAAAATTGGGGAGAGAGGGCCAGCAAGGGAAACCTGAGTGCTACCTCCTACAGGTCGCTGTCAGGTCCAGATGGCACAGAAACCAGCCAGTATGTGAGAACACTCACCCTCCTGCAGTGAGGATCTTCAGCAGGAGAAATGTTGTTTTGCCCACCCAAAACCTTCCCACACATAAGCAGTAAGCGGTTTGCTTCTTTAGCCTTTCTTGCCCCTTCACTTCTCAGGAGTGAGCAGCAGAAACGCCAAGCGACTGAAGTTACAAGGCTTGGTAAGCTTCCCCAGGGGTCAGAGACAAACAGAGCAGCCCCGTGGTTCCCTAATCAGCTCAGTGAAGCTGCCTTGTGAAGCCCAGTGTCAGGAAGCACTTTATAGTACAGTAACTCAGCCTGTTGTCTGGGCTTTTTCAGCTTGGCTTCATCGCTATTACCATGATAAAGACCAACCTTTTTTTTTTTTTTTTTTCTTTTTTTTTCTTTTTTTTTTTTCCCTTTCATTTTGCCCCTTCAAGTCTCTACTTGCTCTTGACTTTTCTGAATTTCACTGTGATACCTTGACACTTTGTTCTTCCAGATAGACATAGTTCAAATAAACTTCCTTTTTTAAAAANGAGAAGAAAGAACGGGTAAGAGAGATGTTGTCAAGATTTGCTGGGACAACTCACCTCCTCCCAAGATCCTTCACGTCTGTGATTCAGAGGGCCAAAATAGCTGCAAAGGTGGGGCATAATGTAACATTTAAGCTTAGCTTAAAACAAAAGAGCAAAAAGTGAGCCCAGCAGAATAATTATAGATTGCAGACTTCAGATTGTGTTTTGGCACGGGCTTCCAATTAGACCATTCTTACTTAAATAATTTGACAACAGTTCAAACTTTAAAAGGAAGAAAAACCCATGATTAGGCTTCTTCAGACTATCACACTGTAAAACAACATGGTGGCTTACAGTCTTTTACATTTCTCATTCAGTGATGGTGTGAAGGAAAAAGCCTTCTATTCTGCCTATACTATCACTTGTATCCCACCATTATCTCCACTGCTCTCTGGAATTTCTGGGCAGTCCTCAAAAGCAATACTTCGGTTAGGGTTCTTCTGGGAGTTGACTTACGGAGATTCTCTTGTATGTCAGCAGGAAAAAAGACAGTCAGCTTCTTAGGGCCACACAGCTATCATCCAATCTCTAATACAATGGAAATAGAACTATGGCAGGGGATGTTGATAAACCACCTGGAAAAATGAGAAAAGTGACCTTAGCCTCAACAGAAGAATTCTATCTGTTCTCTCCAGTTGAGCATTTAGTTGTCATTAGAGATATCACTACATTATTAGGAAGTGGGGTTGTATTTCTTTCAGGAAGATGGATCCTATTGCTTTTCTTATCCTGTTACTTGCAAGGTGTTATTTTTTTCTAGGCCATAAGTCCTTGTACATCCCTATAGTACTCCATTCCAGCTTTTCATTTAGTATTCTGAGGATCGCTATTAGAACCACTGGAGACTTTAATCCTTTAGACAAGACATTTTTATATTCCTCCCTTATTAATGTCAGAGTCCATAATGCATCATGCAGTGATCTGGATGACAGAGTAGTGGATGTAATTATTAAACCTGTGGCTGACACCATGCGGGAAGATACTACCAGGAAGCTGGACTTAGAATACAAAGTGCCTAACAAATTTCAAGTGCAGTCTGAAGAAGTGGCAAATATCAGTCACAGGCAAATGAAACACAGTGTGCACAAGCAAGAATGCAATGAGTTCAAAATTATTTTTTAAATTAGACAAGCCAACTGTGTGTGGCACAACACACAGTTTGGTGCCCCATTTTTGCCTTTATTTGAAGCCTTTAAAAGGTACTGGCACAATGGAGCAGATTTAACTACTGTATAAAGCTGAAATATTTCTACGTGAATCCAGTGGATTTATGCTGATATCCAATGTTACTTTTAAAAATAATTTTACTTATGTTTTATTTTTTTTTACTTTCATGCAGGGAACACTCTCAGGCCTACTGCAGTTACAAATCACAATGAAGTTTTATGTCATTGATGTTGCACCCTTGGACTTTACTGTGAGATCACTCTGCATTTTACAGCAGGATACTAGATCATTTTGTTGAGTTATTTTTTTTTTCTCCTCCATCATGAAGGATTTTTGCTGTCTCCAGTAAATTCCCAAACACATTTTCCCAGGCTTGAGCAATACCCAAAGAATGTGTTCAAGATTTGACTGTATTATCCTTTAATTGCCTCACAGAAATTCTCAGCTTGTTAGATTCAGTGTTGAATTATAAGAGTGTTATATTTATTACTAAAATTAGAATTTGGGGCATCATTTACATCTACCTTCTTAGAGGATCTGTAGCACTTAAAAATAGGTTTGGTTTGCTCTTCTTTTAAGTTACAGTCCTCCACTTGGAGAATGCCTTTGCTAAATTCACAGCTGGAGAAATGAAAAATGTTTTGAGCATTTAGGTTTCTTACCACCTACTGTGCAGTATCACTATCATTACATAGGAAAAAAATATGCAAATAATTTAAATCCCCTGCTACAAGAAACACTTGTTTGAATATCAGGAATTATAACTCCTTTGTGGGAACAAATACGTTTCCTTATCCTTAAACCGTGTTTAAGAACAAGCTTTCTTAGTTACAAAAGTATGTATTGTTAAAAACACTCCCATGAATAAGTATCTGACACTAAAATAGACTACTAACATCAATTACTTACTCTTGATTTACAGTCTTGTATATTAAATGCATATAGTTCCTAGGTGGATGACAACTACAGTTGGTATTTTCCTCCTGAACATGGTTTAATATGCATAGAAAGTATGAGGAACGTACTAGTCCAAAGTGAACTTTTGTTGTCTTGAAGGTACAGGAAAGTTTGGTTGTGGCAGCAACCACTTCCTCTACAGTCCCCACCCCCCCCACCCCCAGTTCAGCTTTCAGCTATAGTAAAGCAAATCAAAACTAACCTCCTGATGCTAGCATGGATATTGACCAAAAGTTAACACTATATAAATGTATAAAAAAACCTACCTGTGTACCCCGGAGATGTGTTCTGGTTGCTATGGGAATGTTAATCATGAATTTCCTGGCAAGAGTGTGATCAAAATCCTAACTTTCAACACTGCATTAATGTTGCTTTTCACACTTGCAAGATACAGATTTTAACTGCAGTTCAGCCGTTCCCAAACAGAATAAGCTCTTTTCCCTGACATTGTGTTAGGATGTTAAACTTAACTTAAAAAACCCCACCAAACAATGAAACAAACAAACAAAAGAAAAAAAAAACCCAACCAAAACAAACAAAACCTCCAACCCTGAACCACAAAAACTAACTCCAAAGCCATATAACCAAAAATACCAAACCAAAGCATAAAAAAAAGCAATAATCACATACAGATGAATCTCTTACAGAATTACCTTCAGTATTTCCAACAAATTCCCCAAGCTTCCATTCAAACCAGTGGCTCAATGTACCTGAGACAGCTAATTAAAAAAGGAAGTGGTCAAAGTCATGCTTTATTTATAAACTTCAAAGGTGATCCCTCTCCTTCCTCCTCTTTACATTTTACTGTCTGGCTTTCTGCCCATCCTGCAGCTGTTAGCCCAGCCTGTGTTTCATGGCGTCAAAGCTGCCTCCTCACGGTCCATAAAGTTACAGCAGGGATCGTGATACACAGGTGTGGAAAAGCCAGAAGTGCAAGATGGGCCCGTTAATGATTTTTCTGGCACCCCATGCTGAGCTGCTGAGAAAAGAGAGCAGCTCGCAGAAGGCCAGGGACTCTTTGTTTGCAAAGGTATTTAAGATGGTATTACTTCTCCCACAGCAAAGGTGTTGAGTTTTCACTTTAAGGGCTGTTTACAGAAATTATTCACTTTTTATACAGCTTTTAAAAAATGCTTTGAGGGTTTAATTGGACAAAGGACTTTCATCACACCAGTATGAAAACTCTTACTTTTCATTTAACCCCACAATAAATCATTCCATGATCTTACTCAATGATAAGCAGCCACCTCCCATTATGAGGGTGTAAGAGAGGAAAACAAAAAAATCAAATCATATGGGGCTCATTTATGTCAGAAGCTTTAATCTTGTACATGTAGGCAAGGTAGGCAATGAAGGCAGAGAGAACCAACTGCTGAAACAAATAAATAAAAATGGGGGGGGGAAAGCCAAAAATCTGCTGTTCTTCTTGAAATCACTATTATCCACGACTCTTAGCTTGTAAAAATCACTTAAAAGTTTGCTTTATTTTAAACATTGCTCAAACTATGATCTATATTGTGCTCAAAGAGCAACTTTAAGCAACTCTGGTCCAAGATTTTTATTAGTGGGTGCCTGAAACTAATCATATTTTCCAGATGACACAAGCAACACATTATATTCTCTGCCACTCAGACTCAATGGCACTTAAATTTGCAGATCAAACACTGAGGCATGCCCCAGGTTTCACAAAATATTTAGTGCCCGACTTCAACTAGTGTCCCTGCTTCTCACTAGGAGAGAGAGCATCTGAGCAGTTGCATTTGGGCTCTAAAATCTGTTCTCAAACCCCTAGTTAGATTTGAGACACTAGTGCTTCTGCTACCCCTAGATCCTAGATCTCCTAGCACTCCAATCTCTAAGCATCTATATTTTAACCTTGTCCCTTCGCACCAGCGTTTCAAATCTGGGCAGTATTTTGGTGCTAACAAAGAGTAAAGTAGGTATGAGCTGGGAGAAGCAGCTAGTGAGGGGATGGGAGCTTTAAGAGTAGACACTGAGGCAGAAAAAAGTGCCAGGCACTCTGCTGCTTGTCCACACGTCATTTACTTATACCAAAAGATTAGCAAAGTAGAGATTTGTCTGCACATAATTATGTAAAAGACTTACAATTTCTGTTGCTGCAACTTCTAAAGATAGAGAGCTGCTGGGCACACTGCCCAAAGCTCAAAGATGTAAGTTCAGGTCTGGAACTGCATATTCTCCTAGACCTACATGATGGAGATGCCCACTCTGGCAAGCATTGGTGGGTGAATCTCAGGGCCCTGACCTGCTTACATATGTTTGTTTTTTTTTCCCAATGCTTTGTTTTCCTGGACAATCATTTCCGATCCAGTAACGTCTAGAAACTCAAAGCAGGACTAGAAGTAATCACGAGCTGAACAAAGGCAATGTCAAGCATAAGTCAGATGGAAGCAAGAACATTATCCTTCTGCTACCACTCCAGCAGTTGGTTGTGTTACTGAGTGGCACCGGACATTGCTAGGTTGCAGGGCGTTTCTTTAAGAAAAGTCAGTGGGAAGCAGAAGGTCCTTACTGTACGCAGGAGTGAAGAATGCAGTGTGGTTCTCTCTATGCCTGTGGTTATAACTGGCATAGCAGTTACAGTTACAGAACTGACATGACCTGGCTTTGCTGACAAACAAATAGATCAGGTACCCTTTCTAAGGACGTTAGAGAATGGTGTCTGTGTGTTTCATGCTGCCTCTAAGTCCAGTTCTAAGAAAAGAAATTCAAGGGAACTTGGTACATGTAAAACGTTGTCTCTCCTCTCTTCCCAGTAACTGCTGTGTGAACTGTGCCACTACCTTCAGCATGGAAATACAGCACAAGCTGCTCATACCAGGACTCCACAAAGATGCGATATATAGTTTCAGAAAAAGCACCAAAAGCTCAAATACTCAGTTGTCCTGCCTTTAGCCCGTTCTCACACACACACACATACACCAAACTGACAGGGAAAACAGTGCACACAAAACCCCACAAACAAAGAAAGTGTGCTGGTCCCAAACCATCACACAAAGAAAAAAAAAAAAAAAAAAAAAAANCTTTAAACTTAGCCTATTTTGCAGAAAAACACAGCAAAAGACCAGCAGCCAGCTGTAAAATGCCCTTTGCAACCCTCAAGCCCGCAGCCAGCCCAGCAGAAAAGCCCAGCACCCCAAATCTGGAAATCAGAAGCAGCAACTGGAAAAAGGAAGTCTCTCACGTTACAATCTGAATCATAAGCTCCATGATACTTTGCTCCAGCCAGCACTTTCATATTAAAGCTGGCATGACATCAATATGGTATTGTTCCAGAGCACTCCGAACAGGTATTGAATGCTCATCAGCATATTCGGCTGAACCTATGACACTAACTCAGGAACAGAACTGTCTCAGTACCCATGTACAGCAGCAAGAGCTACAGAGAAGGTAACAACTCTATGTTTTTGCTAGAGATTAATTTTCCTGTTATCAGAAGGAAGCTTAAGGTGAACTCCTGAACAATTGCTTTTGCTGGTTTCTTTGACCACCAGACTAATATTTAGCTACCCGTCCTGAAATAGTCCATAATAATTTCCTCATCTCTGTCAGGAACTACATTTTAAGACTGAAGTACAGGAAAGAAAACTTTCTTTTAAACAGCAAATCTCAATAGCCTGTGTGCTGCACCCACAAGCCACCTAAATAACATGAATTGCCTTTTCTCCTTATGTTCAGCACACCTCAGAATGTCTTCCCTAGCTGTACGTTACATAGTTCATGAAATCACTCTACCATCAGTTCTCCAGGATAGCAGGTTTGACCTCAGCTCTGGAGGCTGGTGAGTCAGTCCTTTGAGACCTTTATTAAAAAAAAAAATTAGAAATTGAAAATCTGAGTGAAACTGGGCATGGTGGATGACTATTGCAGAGTACCTATCTGCTCTGCCATGGGACTCTTCAATGGCCACATGTATGTGATACAGTCTTTTCACACCACAACTCCTTTTGCTGGTGGTGAGAGCAACACAACCCTCATTTCACAATGAAGAGTTGCAATGAAACAAACAAACAAACAAACTGAAGTGTTTTGAGCGGCTGGAATATAAAAGTAATTCAGGCAATATATTTATCTCAGATTGAATTTTAGGTTCTGCCTTTCCCTAGACTTTTGTAGAATTTTTATGCTGAGATTCACAACCTTCTTTTTTATGGATACTGCCAGCAACAGTGGATGTTACTAGGAGCATCATTATTGTTCCTCCATTTAAAGAACCCTTTTAACTGCCTCAAATTAATCTAATAAAGCCAGATATAAGCCTCAAGGAGTAAGCATCTGACTTCCAGATATGCTCACCTGTTCTTCATGGGCAGTTAAAGGGTATGTCTGCGTTCAGCTGTGAGCATCTTACTGGGACTGTGCTATGGGATTTTCTCTGCACAGCTGGGGCAGTGGCAGCTGCAACTCCTGGCCACATGCTACACAGACTTTTAGCCTGCAAGTGACACGTACCACAGCAGGGTGCCTCCTGTTTTACTAAATCCTGTAAGCTACTTAAAATACATAATGGTTATCAATGTTACACACTGGCAAAATAGGTTTTGCAGACTGCTGTTAGCATCTCTCTGCTCTGTATCAGTGCAGTTGTGGGGTATATTTTGATTTAAATAAGTACCCTTGTGATAGCAAAGTTTTATTTTCACCGGTTTGTTCAACATTTAGTGTTATGTTATTATGACATGGTCACTCTAATTTTGTAATCAAAACTCTAATCCTAAGACTGAATGAGGTGCAGCACAATGCTGTGTAAGGTTAGATCAGAACCTGGATGGAGCACCAGGCTAGAAGGGCTATCCTGGTTCTTATAACTGTGCTAGTTTACTTAAACAATCAGAAGTTTCTAGTACACCTTCATTTTTCCAGACTTGTCTGCAAACTTTTCAATTAAAAATATTTGGGCTTTCCACCTTTTACTGAATTCTAACTGAGCAGCTTATAACAACTGAAACAAGTATAAGCTATAGCCAAGCCTATTTTTAAATTGAAATACTATTTTCAAACTGCAACAATTTCAAAACTAACAAAATGCTGAAGTATATGACCTCTAAATCAAAGAAAACACAGTTTTAAAAAAAAAAAAAGCTGAATTCAAGCATGTAAGTAATTCCCATTTATTCTCTTATCTTTTTTCCCCCTGGTTAATTCCTATCAAAGAATTGGTAAAGAACATGAAAACTTGATAAATCCACAATTATATGACAAGGGCTAGACTTTGTCTGATATAGAAACTGAGAGGAATTCTGAGAGAACAGTCAGAGTGAGAAGCAAAACTGCAAGACAATGAGATGGTGATCAAAAGGGAACAAGGACTCCCAGGCAGTGAGAAAAAGCATTATCATCCTGAAGAGATGAATGAAGAAAGTTTGTAGAGAAACATGACTCTTCATGCTGCAATTCCCCCAACAACATTCAGAAGCTGTTACATTAACCCAGTTCAGATACTTTCATTAGTTTCCTAATATTTGCCTTGTTATCTCAAATAACATTCCAGGCTCTAGAATGAGTTGCATATGTGCTGGTACAAAGACACTGGACATGACCACATCTCAGGGACTGTCCACTCAACTAGATTCCAAAGGCTTAACTACCTGATGTCTGAACAATGTTGAATCTAAAAATCTTGAAAGGCAGATGGTACAGCACCACATTAGTAAGAAGTGAATTAACCATCCGAGTTTGTCTTTTTACTGACATTGTCAACAACAGTCTTTATACATCAAGCAAGCAGCTTTCAGAAGATCACTGTGTTTTAAGGGCATAATTCATGTGATTCATTTTCCTTTCAGATAAAAAAAATAATTTTTTCTATACTGCAATGAAAAGGATTTTTTGAGCCACTTTCTATGAGTATGAGTCGGAGCATAAAGATTCTTTAGATATCAAATCAATGGGAGGGTAACTGTGCAAATTAAAATCCAAACAAACAACACACATACACACACAAATCAAAACAAAACACCAAAAAGAAAACAGAAGAATAATCTGCTCCTTAATTCTGAAGTGTTGGCACACCTCAGCACTGCTCCAGAGCTCTCATTCTCAACAATAATTTTCTGGTGCTGAATGAGCACATACAATATTTTGGGTTACAGAACAAGACTGTAGTGAAGTGGAAAAGCAGCACTTTCTAATAACGAATTAGAAGGTGTTTTTGAAGGCTTCAGAGAGTTCAAATTTAAAGTACTGTCTTATGAGTTTCTTTTCTGCTCTTGAATGGAGTTAGGCACCTGTTTCTGTGAGTGACATCTATGGTTTGCATATAATAATTTCTATGTAGCTCAATTGTTTTTAGTGCTTAAGAAGGAGCTGTATCTTTCAAGGGGGTCAAGAAAAAAAAAATCAAAGAATAGACCTGCTCCAATCAAGGCAGTGGGGTGGACTATTAGGATGACCATGGTCTGGGCACTCTGGATGAGCTCAGTGAAATTGTGCAGTGCTTAGGGAGCGATATACATGAAACAGAGGAGAAAATAAAAGATGGGGATGCAGTGAGAGATTCTCCCATAGGAGTATCACAACTCAAGCTATAAACCAAGACATTATTTTAGCTTTTATACCCTGAAGAATGGAAGTATCTGTCCTGAAGGTGGAGGTGGGCTAAACATCATTGCATTATTGAGGTAGGACTAAATGCAGGCCTGAAGAATGGTCCAATGCAATAAAGAGATGACATTCAGACAAACTTCTCTCTCTTGAGTTCTTTGATCCAAGTGTAACCAAACCACCTACATGAGTAACCGTAGAAAAGTCTATCAAGTGCAACTCCAGTAAGGTCACTGGAAAAAATTGCTGATAAATATGGCCTTTATTCATACATTCAGTCTAGTAATTGTGGATGGAAATTCAGCTGAAAGGACCTACTGAGGGCTACTGAGGGCTATGATTTTTCACACTTACCTTAGGAAATATTTATTCAGTTTCTGTTTCGGACTTCATGTATTTATGACAATAAGGCTGATATTGGCAGCATTGCTGATTCCTTCTATCCACAATGCCCTTCTGGCTGGGCATTGTGGGTAGAAGAAAGAAAAAAAAAGGTCAGAAGTATAGATTTTATAAATAGGATATTCAATTCCTGATGGTACATTTGCCTCTTGAGGTGTCATCCTGAAGTCCGTCTTCACCTGGAAAAAAAGTAATCACCATAACAAGCAGGAGTATCTTAGAGATTTTATTTTCCTTACTCAAGTCAATCTCTATTTCTTAAAAAAAAAAAAAAAAGAATCATAGAATCATAGAATCATAGAATGGTAAGGTTGGAAGGGACCTCAAGGATCATCTAGTTCCAACCCCCTGCCATAGGCAGGGACACCTCCCACTAGTACAGGTTACTCAAGGCCTCATCCAATCTGGCCTTGAAGACTTCTGAAGTAGACCACATTTTGGGGTTTTTTTCCATATTTCGCTCTGTCCTACATCCTTTCTTTCCACTGGGCTGTATTGTGCACTCATTTACCTTCAGTAGAGAGTAAATGCTTCAGTGTCAGCGAAAAGAGTCCACTTTTACACAGGTATGGTTGAATCAGCCCTTCCATGCTCTCTCTTAGGCAAAACAAGCAGCAGCAAAGGAGATCCTGTCTTCTCCTTCTAGCATTTATATAGCTATGTAGTGAACCATATCAGGAAACCAGCCCAAAAGTAATCTGAAGAAAAATTAGGGAGCTGAGTGGGGATATGATTTTTCTTCAGGTCAACACCAAGATTTGCCTCCCAACATGAGTGGTCTGAGTTCCAGCAGAAGAAAAAGCAAGAAAGAGTTGGATGTGATATCTTTGCTTTATACTGCACACTTACATCAATCCAAAACCATTGTGAAACTGCGGTCCTGGTCTAGTTCACAATTATGGGAGCCAAATTACTAGAAAGAAAAGATCATTAAAAATACCAAACAAACAAAAAAACCCAAACCAAAACAACAACAACCCCCCCCCCCAAACCAACAACAAAAAAAACCCCAAAACTCCAAAACCCAAACCAACAATTAAAAAGTCTTCAAAACTCCCCCAAACACCCACACCACCTACACACACACAGAATAAATATTTTTTCCTTGTTGTTTGAGCTCTGTGAACTTGCTCACGTTAGTGTCAGACAAGCACTAGCAAGAGACCAAGGACAGGAAGGGGAGGGGAGCAGCAATAGCTGTCATACCAGCTTTGCTGTGTTAAGCTGGTTGTTAACAACAGCAAAACCTCAAAACTCTTGAAATGATGTTTTTATTCCATACTGGCTAGGAAGTTACAGTGGTTCTTTCTGAGATCTTTCATAAATGGCAGGTATAGGTAAAGGTCTAAGATCTGGCTCAGAGAAAAAGAACTGAAATACTAGGGCATGGAAACAAACTTAAAGCCTTGTTCAGGCTACCTTATCTCTCAATAGAAAAAGCTGCTGTGGAGCAAATCATATTAGTCTTTGCATAAAAGCTGTTCTGATAGAATTATAAATACTGGGTTTGCTCCAAGTCATTATTACACTTCCATGAGACCTACAGTTGTGTAGTTATGTTGGCTTACTGTTTGTTCTCATAATTTCCTCTATCTGCCTTAAATCACTTCTGATCAACTAGATGCTACCTGAAGCTCTCAGGGGCAGCCTATAAGCAGCATTGTGTTGATATTTCACAGATGTTTCTATCTGACTCTGGTGGAAGCAGCATAAGAGTAAGGTATTTACACATTTTCACTTCCAGACATGAGCAAGAGGAGCAAAGGTTCATGACTGATGCAGCAAAGGAAACATCTGGCTTGATTTTGACCAGTTGATGGCAAGTTTCATGCAAAACTTCATGTCAATGCCTCAAATAACATATATAGATGAGTTTATTAAAATGATTTACTGAATAAAAACATAATGAGTGAAGTCAGCAGCTTTTCTTTGTTTGACAAGTTAGTCTGGCATGGATGGAATGCACACCAATTTTGTAGAGAATCTGATCTTGAATTTCCCTGTGAAACTTTGCACTTGGCAGCAGACTGAGTTCAAACAGAGAAGATCCGAAGCAACGTGATCTAAATTTGAGCTCATGGAATCACAGAGTCACAGAAACATTCAGGTTGGAAAAGACCCTCAGGACCATCAAGTCCAAATGTTATCCCTGCTCTACAAATTTCACCATTAATCCATATCCTCAAGCACCACATCCAAATGACTTTTAAACACATCCAGGGTTGGTGACTCAACCACCTCACCGAGTAGTTCATTCCAGTCCCTGACCACTCCCTCTGTGAAAAAAAAGTTTTCTAATGTCCAGTCTAAACCTATCCTAAACCTTGAGACCACTTCCTCTTGTTTTATCACTATTTACCTGTAAGAAGAGACTAGCAGTAGCCTCTCATCAATGTCCTTTCAGGTAGCTGACAGAGGATGTCAGAGTGGACACTGGATGAGAAATCTCCAGAGGTCCCTTGCAAGTGCTATCTTTTCTATACTTTTAAGTACATATAGCGGTATTTTTGATCCAGTCACTTTAACAGAGGCACCCTCTCTGCTTCTTTTGAGTACTTTACCAAAACCGCTTATAAACAGTATTGTTTACCAAAACTGAATGCCTCCCTGGGCTACCTTCTTTAGTCAAACACCAGTCACTGCTCTGTGTGATAGCTGGATTCTTGAACAGGAGACAGTCAATAATTAGGCTCCCCTGGCTTTAAGATGCATTGAATGGCGACAGCATTGGATGAAAACATGTCAGGAAAAAAAACATCCTTTGAAGTTTGGTTATAGTCTTCAAACTTCAAGATTATTAGTATCAGCCTGGAGAAAGAGTTTGTGTACCCCAGAACCCATCTCCTTTTTGCAGTTGGCCTAATTTAAGAAACATACAAACAGTCTTGTCTGTCTTTCTGGCCATACAGTACAACACAAGCTGCTACTGAGAGGGAAAGTAGCTACAAACTCCCCAGTTACAGCAGGAAGATTAGGCAGGAGGCCAGCTGAGCAAAGAGAGAAAGCAGTGAACTAGCCTCCCAGGCCCAGTGCCAGAGGTTAGCTATATACTGTACTTTGTAAACAAAGTCCTTGTAGTTATCTCCCTGCAGAAACCCCACAGAGCCTGCAAACAAGAATTAAAGAAAGGAAGAGAGTTATTTGCAGCAACCTCCACAAGCCTCTGCATCCCATAGTTTGTCAGAGGCATACTCAGCCTTAACTCTGAGACATTAATTACTTTAACTGGTCACGTTTGTTTTGCAAAACAAAAGGTAAGGAAGGGTCAGTTTCAAAGTAAGGATATTAATTTAAACCCCCCTAGTCTTTGTTAATGTGTCAAATGCAGGAGGTCTGTTTTAATTTCAGTCCTGTTAGAAAATAAAAACAAAATCTTGTCACAGTGTATCACTACTATGCTCTACAAAAAGAAAAAAGCTAAGTGTTTGCAAGATGAGTAACAGTTGCATTTCCCGCATCTAGGAAACAAGAGGGAAGAGAAGACGCATGAAGAGAGAAAGGATCAGGCATTCTACCTAGCCTCCTGACGAAGAGTATGAGTGAGAACTGGTTTTTATGCTGCTTGCTGCATGATCCTGCAAGGCAATGCAGATCCCCACTTCTTGCTTCAGATCTGCTTCAGGAGAAATTTTGCACCCAGCAGGCAAAGTGTGCCAGCACTGGAGTGAGCAGTGTTAGTGGGTGTGAGCTGCAGCACTCTGATACATCCTTGAGAACTAGCACATCATTAGGGATACTTTCACAATGACATATGGACATAAGAGCCACACATTCCAGACAAAAATAAGGATGCTTTCAAGGAGGAATAAAAAAAACCCAGAAAACCAACAAACCCACCTTAACAATAGATAACTTTTAATAACTATTCCCTTAAGTGATCCTTTTGCATTTTATTTCAGAACTATTTCTGAGATGCTCAGAAAACTGGTTTTGATAAAGTCACTCTGAATGCTCTTCTGTTAAGACCAAACACAAAACCCATTACAAAACAAAACCTCACAAAAAACCAACCAAACAAAAAAAAACCCCACTAAAACCCCCAAACAACAACAAAACTTTAAAAAAACCCAACAAACCAACTCCACCAACAAACAAAAAACCAACAACAACAACAAAAAAACCCCACCCCCAAACCCAACAACAACAAGGAAAAAACCCACCAAAACCCAAAATCAAACCGAACCAAAACCAAACCCAAACCCCCACACCACAAGATGCAGGTCTTCCTTTGAAAAGTGCTCTGGATGAGGAATTAAGGGGCACATATTTTTGAGTGTAATACCAGGTATTAGGTGTTACAGAAAGAGTCCAATTCGCTAGTTTCTGTACCTTGGGCAGTCATTGCCACCTCCCAGAATTAGTTGAGCAGTTTACACCTACTTGCACTGACATAAATGACAACATAAGAGCAAGGTGGTAGAAAACAGATCTGCAAGGTGTAGCCTCAGCCAAACACACCCACAAATTTTTTACAAAGCAAACTGTTGTTCCAGGTCTATCTGGCTGTACATCAGAATATGATAAGTGGACCTACTAATACTAATATGGAACCAGATACAACTTAATTGACACATTTTATACACTGGATTTATGAGAGATTTGGTAATCACTGATACGTACACAAACCAGTAAAATGCCCCTGGTCACATGTTTCTTGCTAGGCACATTTTAAAATAAATAGAGATTTATTCTTTGGCACAGATGAAGCAGGACCTGCTCCCCTATCCCCTTGATAAAGAAAACAGTCCACACTGATCAAGGACTTGGCAACACAAGGCTTCGTGGTTCCTGGAGAGCACTTTCAATTCCCACAAGTAAGTTTCTGTCCCAGTGACACAGTTTCAAGGGCACACTACAGACGACTGCAAGATTAAATATGGAACTCCCTGACCACACTGGCATGTGACCTCAGCTGTTACTGTTTGTAAACTACATGGTTGAATAACCCTAGGTTTTCTAAGAAAGAAGTGATATGATACTGTGGTTTGCTTTTTCACTGTAAGCTTGCAGAAAAGCATTGAAAACCTGTGGTGCTCTCCAGCCTCCCTTACCTGCTGAAAATGAACTAACACAGGTCTCACGTTCTCCACATTAATCTCCTCCACTGGAATGCCAAGAGACCACCAATATCACATCTCAAACTCCTCCACTCATTGAAGCATTTGTAGTTAACAACTCTGGACATTTTTTTCTCTGATTATCAAGTTTCACTCTAGAGGCAGCTGCAGCTCTATGTAGATATACTAGCTGCTTTGCACCATTTTCTATCCATAATCTACCTGCTTCATAACCAGCAAACTAATACAGCGGAGAATAAAAACTAATTTTAAACCAAAGCCAAATCCACCCCCTGTCTCCAATACAGGAAAAAACCAAAGCAGTTTTCACTGAAACATCACTCCACATTAGGATGAACCACCTTAAAAGTTCTAAACAAACAATTAATAATACTAATTAAAAAAAAAAAACCCTCAATGACTTTAAAGTGATTATCAATGCATACAATTTCATATAACAGAATTTCATGTTAACTTTACCTTCTGTGCCTAGAGTGTCTCTGTTTGAGAGTTACAGGTATGAGCAGAAGTTGTACTGGAAAGGGAAGGAAGTGCCTTTATACCGCTAATGGCTATCACTGACTGATTTTCTGAAATTTCTACACCTAAAAGTGAAAGAGTATTTTGTTGGGGATGGCAAGGTTGGTCCTCAGAACATGCAATTCCTCAAAAGCTCTTTCACATCAAGAGGGACAGCCACTCCTCCTGCCCCAGCACCAAGGGGCCAGATCCATCATTTACACAGTGTCTCCTCCTCCTCAAGCTCCTGAGGCTTTTTCAGGACAAGAGGTACTGGAAACATGCAAAGTGATACTGTACTGGGAAAGGAAGGGTGCCTGAATCATAAAGTGAAGACATTTGGGGATTTATTTTACTGTGATTAGAAACAGATGGGGAAGAGGGGACCTGTAGCCTTCATCTACTAGCATTCAAGTACACCTTTGTCACCTTTTCTCCTGTAAATTTGACCTTGGCTTTACCCTAGTTTTAAAATTATGTCCATACTGTGAGGTAGAGATACCAGATTTGTTTTTAACAGGCAAGTTCAAACACCTGTAAGTCGGATCTAGGCTGCAAAGAGTTGTGATGCTCCCCAGTTCTAACAAAGCTCTTTCTGGCTTATATTGCAGCCCAGCACATGTATGGATTTCTCATCACCCCTTAAAGGCTCCTCATTCTCCTCTATCTCTTGACCCTTGTCTGTAAGAGCTCTTCAAAGCTCTATCCTGGGTCTCATCTTCTGTATCTTATCCTCAGGGAGCCTTCTCTCTTCATACTGATATAAGTATCACCTTTAGGTAAACAGGTCGTGAATCTACATCTCAATAGCAAACTGATCTTCCTCAGTTTAGCTCTACACATCTAATAACACTTCTGATCTGCTGCCCTGAAAGGTTAACTATTTGTCTAACGCTAAATTCTGCTGTTATTACAAAACAGTTTGTATTTTTCCTTTTATGTTATCTCCTTTCCTTCATTGCTGTTTGCAGCAACATCCTGCCCATTTCTAAGATTAAATTTTTAATATGGCTACTTACCAATGCTGGAATATTCCCTGCCTTTCAGGTCCTCTTCCATAATAAATAAATACAGAAAACATGCTTGCCCATATCTTGGTCATTTTAATCTACTATAAATATTTCCCTTTTCAGTTCTTCACTGCTCCTTTCTTTCTGGACCTGTGTTGACCTGAATGATGAATATGCATCACAGTCCCAGAGCCCAATAAACTTAGATATAGTGAGGTGATTGGTAAACAGCAACTTTAACTACACAGAAAATAAAATGCAGCAGCAATAACAAAATTAGGGCTTTTTAAAATATTCTCTGTGACTTCCCTCCTGTTAGCATTGAATTTCTGTTTCCTGCCTGCTGTCCATAAATTCTACACCAAGATCAGGGGAAAAGGTCTCACTTGCTGGTTCTTCACAGTGTCCACGCTGAAGAACATTCCTCAAAGTGAGATTAAAATAACAGTAAGGCAACTTGAACTTGCACTGAAACATTTCCTTCAAATTTATGCCTGATTCACACTGCTTTTCCTAGATATGACTTTTCAGAAACCTTTTCATCATCTTGAGATGAAACTGCTTGGTGTGCTCAAAAGTGATGGGTAAAAAGAAGAAGAGCCGATAGTAGAAGTACAAACTTAATTTCCTTAGAACAAGAATGAGAGTGAAGTATTTATTTACACATTTACATACTTACATGTGTAGTTTCTTCTGTTTATTTCCAGCTAAAATAATCTAGTGAAAGACACAACAGTTATTGCAACTAAACTGTCACCTTTGTACCTCACAGGATCATTTGTAAAATACTTTTTCTTTTTTTCCCTGGTTTTGTTTTGTTAATATGCTGATAGACAGTGGGAATAGATGAGCAGTGTAGGTTCCTTCCAACCAATCTATTCTATTTTATCTTCTATTTTAATCCTCAGAAGTATTAAAATGTTAAAAGTAAATTTTGAAAAGAAATTACATGATGGATCTGCCTCTGCTTTATTCTAGGGTTATTCCCTGCAGAAAGCCAATAAAAATACTCCTTTCTCAGACTTGCTGTAAATGAAAATCAGAGCTGACAAACAAGAATTGCAGGGGAAAAGTATTGTGGAGATTTTTTTTTTTTTAAACTTCATGTGGCTGAGGATCTTCATTTAACCTAAAGGTGAAATGCACAGATAAGAGAAATGAAAACTGAAAGAGGACTTGCCTGTCTTTGTATGATGGTAGCAGGGAATTTAAGGGAAATGTAGCTGGACTAATATTTATAAAGGTTTGCACTGTGAGCAAAAACGCCTACCCATACAAGCAAATCTTAATATGGGAGTTGAATATATATCTCTAACCCTGACAGGGAGGAATATGAAACCAGGAAACACTTAGGTGATGTCTGTGTAAAAGCCAAATCAACTGCCTATATCAGTTGCAAATGCCAGATACATTTAAATTAGTGCAAATTTGAGAGCAGATGTGGGGCTTGATTGAAAGCTACTTGCCTTTCATGGAGGAAAATGAAGAGTGTCTCAGCCTGATTCACCATAGGCTTGCTTCCAAGAGGCCACATACACCTGCACTGCACAAGTATACAGCTATCTCTTTAGAACTGACAGTTTTATAACTTTTAGTGTGACTACAAAATACTCAGAGGAGAGCAATCAAGCATCTGGAAACCAATCTCTTGTGTTTCTTTCCCTGTGCCACTGGTTGGCTGCCCCAATCTGAGCATGTCAAAAAAAGCCAACCCAACCAGCCTCTCAAACTCTGGATTGAACTATTTTCTGTAAAGTATAATAGATCTTCTAAAATATCATTACTTCACTTCATTTTTGCTTCTTATCATGATGCCAATATAAGAGCCTGACAAGTCTGGAGGTTTTCTGGTAATTTTCCAGCTCGCCTTTCCCCCTTTTCATGCACAAAAGCCTGTCCCTTCATTTCTCTGCTTTATTTTTCTTGCACCTATTTGTGAACAATCACTTCTGCTTCAGTCAACCATATAGAAACAAGCACTGAGCCAAGACATATTTGCCTTGGGTCAGGCAAACAGGGCCTATGTGGCCCACCTTTAGCTTGGGGCAGGATGAAAGGCCAACCAGGCCTCCTCACGGTTTGGTGACATCTGAGCTAATCTTCCCTTCGTTTGGGAACAATTACAGAAAGTCACCTGAAAGTGTCTACAAATAAACCTCTTTCCAAAAGCTAAGAGATGGTGCATTTCACCTCCAGCACTTATGACCTATTTTCTATTGTCATTTAGACTTGGGGGGAAGCCAGTGTGCTATCACAGAGAGAAACTCTGTAGGACTTTATTTGGGCACACTACTTGGCTTCCTTATGGCTAATCTAGACTAGATGGTAGCTTACACATAACTTACATGTAGTAGTCTTCTCTACTTAACAATGAAACAAATCACAATTTTGTGGTTTTGCCTTTGCTTTTTATAGGAGTGAAATTAACCTTTCTTCCATGTCGCCTTTTTTGCCAGATCTGCACGCCACATACCAGTTGATCTAAATCCTCCTAAAGGCCTTGGCTGGTGGCTACATCCTATGGAAAAGTAATTCTAAGAATAGACAAGATTGCAGTTTAGAGAGGCAACATCTAGCCAGAATGTGGCCTCAAAGTTGCTTTTAATGGCAATAGAAAAAAATCGGTCTTGTTCATATATGGCTGTCCAAATAAGATTTCCTGTCAGACTACACAAAAACATGAAGTAGACCCTAACCCCACTGTCTGCATAGGATGACCATTCATTAAAGCAGTTCACTGTGAACTACCCTGAGCTCAGCTTGGTTGTCAGATTTATAAAGAGAAAGCAGAACAAAATGTGTCTACCCAAACTCTTCTTCAGCCTACAGTCAAAAGATACCATTTAGCACTGTCTACTGTGCAGTGGGTCAAAGGCAAGAAGTCCACATCCGAGTCAAAACAAAACTCACAAAGCTCCTGTGCTCCAGTACTAAATCATAAAATCATAGAATGGTAAGGTTGGAAGGGACCTCAAGGATCATCTAGTTCCAACCTCCTGCCATAAGCAGGGACACCTCCCACTAGTACAGCTCACTCAAGGCCTTGTCCAACCTGGCCTTGAACACCTCCAGGGACAGAGCAGCAGCAGCCTCCCTGGGCTACCTGTTCCAGTGCCTCACCACCCTCACTGTAAAGAACTTCCTCCTAACATCTAGTCTAAATCTCCCCTCTGCCAGTTTAAACCCATTGCCCCCTGTCCTGTCATTGCAAGACCTTGTAAATAGTCCCTCCCCAGCCTTCCTGTAGGCCCCCTTCAGACACTGGCTACTCTAAGGTCTCCTGGAAACCTTCTCTTCTCCAGGCTGAAGAGCCCCAACTCTTGTAGCCTGTCTTCATAAGAGAACTGTTCCAGCCCTCTGATCATCTTTGCGGCACTACTCAGCTCCCACAACTGAAGATGTGCAAGCAAAAACAGCTGAGCCCATTCTTCATTACTGGAGATGAGAACATGAGATCAGTGTGAGGGGATAAGACAGCAATGCCACCACTCTGGGATGGGAGCGTAACTTTCTAGATTCTCTCTTCAGTCAAAACAGAAAGCAACCAATACTGTTGGTAGGGAGAAGAAAAGTCCTCTATACAAACACTGTTAAAATTGCTGATGTTAACCATCACCCAGACAACAGTGATTAATATACTCAAAATCTGGAGATAGGGAAAAAGTTGTCCTGATGATCAGTTACTACAGTGTCTGGTTTCAGCATTTTTGAGAAGACAAAAAAAAAGCTGTATCACAGCAGATCATCAAACTTAAGAACCTTTACTTCCTGTTAAGAAGATGCAGAAGAGTGTCTTAAAATTGAACTGAAAAAGATGACGTTCCATCCCACAACATTCTCTTTTTTTGGTGGTTTGTTGGGTTTTCTGTTTGTTAGGGTTGGGTTTTTTGTTTGCTTTGGGGTTTTTTTTGGGGGGGGTGTGTATTTTTGTTTTGTTTTCTTGGTTTTTTTTAAAAATTATTTCTTTCAAATCAAATAACTTTATTTGAAACAAAATTCACTACTGTTTTCTGTTCCATCTCTGGAATTGAAGGAAAAAAAGGGGAAGAAATAAGTTGAAATCTTCCTTTCTCTTACCTCAAAATGGCCTTTGCTCACTGGATAACCATCTCTCATTTGCACAATTACTTCTTTAACTTGCAGTAACATTTCCATAATTCAACAATGGTAACTCCTTCCATGTTGTTAAAAGATCAGAAGTCATGTAATACTTTTTTTTTTTTTTTGTATTTACAAATGAAACTTCAAGCCATATTATCAGGATAAGGTCCTAATTTTCTATTCTGTGATTTCCAAACGAAAAACATACAACTTCTCAACAACTGTTTCACTGTCTCATTAGGATTTGTAAATAGGTTCTAAATTTGTAAACCACAATAAATAGAAAACTTTAGTATGGAATTGTGTACATAATTTAGATAGCGAACACAGCAATGTATACAGCAAATTATATGCCTCAAACAGGTAAATGCATGCACGAAAAGCACTGCAGGTATATATACATGTAATTAAAAAAAATCTGATTTTAAGGTTAGAATATTTAACTAGTCAGGAAGAGGTGGAGATTCATCACATTTTTCTTTCCTCTAGAAAAAAGATGATATTTTTGTCCCTTGCAACGTAACTGAACTTAGTGTGCCCAACCTGTGAAATACCTTTTAGACAGAACTGGCCTTACTACATGAGATGATCGATGGATGGAACCATTGAGTTCATAACCATACAACTGCTTTTGACTTCTCCCCAGAGCAGTACTTAGGAAAAGAATGCAAACTGCAAATCAAACCCTCAGTTATAGCCAGCAATCTGACTGTCTGGCCCAAGAAATACTGCTAAGTCTGGCAGTTTGGGAGAGCAATGTGTGCATTGCACAGAGGTGTGAGGAACGTGGCCCACCCCAGCTCATCTCGCGGGGCACAGCTGTTGAACTGTACACAAAGAGGAGAAACAAGTGGGTTTGATGGGAGGAGGTGAGAAGAGGCCTCTCAATTTATAGAGACATTTTTGTTTTCCTTTATATCCTGCTGCTATTTCAGCTCAGCAGTTTTCATCAGCAGATTATTTGAGAAGTGAGGTTTTTTTACCAAAAGAGTTATCAGACAGTAGAACCAATCTCTCCAATAAATGTAACTGAGAGTGCTATTGAGTCTTTTCAAGTATTCTTCATCAGCATCTTTTGAAGATGCCTTTCTTTTTTTTCTTTTTTTTTTTCCCCCCTCCCCCATTTTCAATCTACACCATCTTTGCGCAGGACACCTGGCAATAAGGAGCTGATAGGGTAAACATCCATAAATCTTCTTTTAAGCATTTGCACTCTCCTTACCTATGTGCCACTCCTCTTCTACTCATATACCTCCACTTTCCCTGCCTCCATGTGCTTAGTTCTTGTGTAGAGCAATGAAAAATTGGATACATTTACCAGGTTCTTTTCTTTAGGTCTCTCATCTTTTCTTAACAGCAGCAGGTTCCTGATTCTAACACACAACTTCCCTAGCCTCAAAACACTACCAGAATAATTAACATTTCTCTCCTCTAGCTTCATATGGTTCTTTCCCATCATACAATGTAGTGATATGCAGGTGGACATGATTTCACTCTCAAATTTACAGTAAAATGAAAGGATCATCTTTAGTCCACAAAGAAAAGGATAATGAGTTAATTTTCATTCTTCACAAGTCACAAAGAACTGGAAAGACCAGCAATCTTGTCCTTAAAGCTAGGTTCACATCTTAAACCCTGCCAGTCAGCCGTTTGACTTAAGAATACCACAGGGAAGGCAGGAAGTAATTCTACCAACATGGGACACAACTGCTTTAGCAAAACCACAGTAAGGACACAGCTTAACAGTCAAAAATGTTCTTTTACTTATTGTCTCCAGAGAACAACTATCAGCAAAAGAGTTATTCTGCTTGTATACTCATGTGAAACACAGATGCAGATGCTTGACAAGAACTGAGGCTCTAGGTGTCCTGCTAGAGTAGACTGGCTCACAGTAGCTACCTCCATTATTCTCACACACCAAGCACAGTTTAGACACAGCAAGAAATTACTTTGGATGACATAATTCCAGTCTAAATAGCACTGTTTGAAAACACAAGTCTTTTCTTTAGCTGCAATACATATTGCTCACTTTTTTCAGTTGGCCAGACCTTTGGCTTAGAGAAAGCATGGTTGTTTGCACCATACTAATTTTGACAAAGGCACCAGAAGGCAACATTTTGTAAGCAATCACTGTAAACTCATAAACACATAATAGAAATGTTACTGCTGCTTTGTGTAAGGAATAAAAATTAGTTAGAAACATACTAAGGAATGAGAATAATCTAAAATACACTAAGATTATTTTTGAAGATGGAACAAATTTGTTAACTCTTCCCTTTTTTTTTTTTTTTTTTTTTTTTTTAAAAATACANATTTACTCTTTCCTTTTTTTTTTTTTTTTTTTTGTTTAAAAATCAGCATCCTTCTACTTAGGGGGAAGAAGCTTAGATGCCTTTTTTTCCTTACAAATCATGACCCTTCAGGAATTACAGAAAAGATGTCCTATGTTAGTTAGATCTGCCTTCTCTGAGATCAGCCTACAAAGCGGAAATTTGCCCAGCTGCCTGTCATGAACAATTTTAGACCCATCTTCCTTCCTTCTCTTTACCACTATGTTAAATGCAATAATTATCTGGAACTCAATATCTAGTTCCCATCTTTCATACTGGGTGAAATTTCCTTCAGCTCCTTCAGACTCGGTGCCTGAAGAAGAAGAGCTACATATAGTGTTATCTGTAATGTTAATACAAAATAACATGAGATAATACTTTGTGGACTGTGCATCTGCAAGGTGTACAAGCCAAATGCATATGGAAGTGATATGTATTGTGAAACAAAGCCGAGATGACAGTCAGCGATAGTCATGGAATTAGATTCATGTCTCCAAACAAAATGCTCTCTACTTCATTGAAAACTTCTCTTGCCTCTGAGGGCATTTCAGACACTAACTGAAATCTCTGACTGCTGTAGAAGTCTCAAACATAGCCGCTGCTCTCAAACATAGCCTTATCACAAAGAGATTCAGTTCTTTGCAGTCATATGTTTTCCTGTACCAAGCTTTATACCACTGTCAACAGAAGACAAATAACTAAAAGCTCTTCAGACAGAGGTATGCAGAATAAGAATTAGTTGCTAAACTGAGACATAGATAATTTTTCTTAGAAGTCTTCTTTGCTCTCTAGGAACTGAATCTCCCTTGACACCACACTAAAATCCTCAACCTGACAACCCCACAACCCAGTGCAGGAGAAGCAAACTATTTAGGATTAGGGGATTAAGATGTTTTTACTAGTTCTAATTCTTTCTTGATCAGTAATGTGTGCACATGGTTGTTCACCACAAACTATTTGGTGGCCTAGTTAAAAGTAGCAGTCACACTCCTTTTTCCCAGCAGGGAGGTGTTCACACCATAACTGGCATTAACAGGCTGTCTTGTTAGGGAAACCAAGAACAGAATAAGCAAAGGGTCTGAAACATTGGCCTGGATAGAGGTTTTTCCAATCCCTTTGGATTAGAACAGAAAAAAAAATACCACTACAACCCAGACAGTGGCTGCGCCACACTTGGGAACACTTGCAGGAAAGTGCTGAGTATGCAAGGCTTCATTCTTCCCTGTCTCTCACAAGTATCCCACAAAAATTGGAATTTATGATGAAAGTTGCCATTTTAGGAAAACAGGTGTTTAAAAACAGATTGGTGTTACCTAAGATTTTTTTTTTAAATGTCTAACTATGCAAAGCCTTGCAGTAGACTTTTAAATCGCACAACCGTCTTGTTACATATATAGTTAAAAAATTAGAAAATAATCTAAATTTAAAATTAAAAAAAGTATCCAAAGCAAATCTAACTTTTGAAGGATACAAGATAATTGCAGAACTGAGGAACAGACTCGTGGTACTTAACACTGTGAAACTATCTGTAGCACAGCACTTGATGTCTAGGGATGCCCACTTGAAAGCAAAATAAAGTTTTGGTCAGTATTTTTTTCCCTTTCCAGTAGCTGGGAAACAAAGCACAAAACAAATGACAAGTAAACATTCAGCCACAGGAAGCCATTAACAACAGTGGGCACCAATTAGGACCCAGCAGGTATTCTTTACACCGCCTGGTGCTCTAGCTCCTCCTCAAATACTTTGGCATAGCACTCACAAGCTCTGTCTTAGGAAACAACAGGCTGTTTCATTTACTCAGCAATTTGTAGCCACATATTCCTGCTGATAGGCCCATAAACCTGTTTGTAGTCGTTTTCTGTTTCCCTTCAAGTTTGTGTCATTAGAAACTACAATTACTGTCTGTCCAAAGAGAATATATTTCAGGAAAGAAAATAAAATTGAGATACTGTGATCCCTGTCCTCTTTGTCTCCCCTTTTCAACTTTTTTTTTTTTTTTTTTTTTTTTTTTTTGAGGAGACTGCACAACAGAATGGCTTATGTCAGGAAAATTAGCTCACAGAGATAGTACCTATGAATTCTCAGATTTTGCAACAAGGACATTATTTTTTCAGAGCACAGCATTTTTGATAAAATAGAGCGAAAAGGATATTGTTCTTAAGATTAAGCAAGGGCCTTATATAACTTAACAAAGAGCTACACAAAAATATACTTTACTTCACCCCAAAAATATGCCACAAAATAATGTGCAAACTTGAGGTCCTTATATTAACAGCATTTTGCCTCTGTTTTCCAAAGAATCTGAAAAAAAACCCCAGATGAAGCCATTTAAAGTAAATCACAGACTGTCTCTCACATTATTAGGGCAAAGATACAGAGTGTTAATAAAATGTGATTCAAACTAGGTTCTTATTTTTCATCTTAAGACTGTAAAACAAAGAAAAAAAAAGGTTGTAGTATCTCAAACCAAGATTTTACCACTAGCTCACTCTTCTGACAAAGCACAAAAGTACTTCCACAGTATTAAGCCACTGCAAGAATCACAGGCAGACCAGAATCCAGCCTAGAGAACTGAGAGCTCTTTCCAGTATGTATGTCATGATGCAACACAATGTGTGTGGAATGATCCTCTTGGCTCCACTAAACTAAACTCCTTGCCCTTTCAACCACCACACCCTAGGTACTCTCATATGCCACTTCTGCTTCCATCATCACTGTTAGATGTAAGTTAACCAAAGTGTCATCAGTTATGTTTGATCGTTTCTTGGACTTACTGGCATTACATGAAAATAAGGAAGGTAGACCTCAACTGTGCTGGTTCAGACTTCTCCACATCTCACATTCCCTCGCTTGAATCATCTTTCCTTCTTAATAGTTAAGGTCTTTTTTCTCTCTGCCTCCGTCATCTACAAATTAAACAAACAAACAAAAATACAAAAACCAAAACCAGCAAAACCCAAACCCAAACAAACAAAACCCAAAACAAAACCAAAAAAAACCCCAAACAACAAAAGAAAGGCAAGCAACCAACCAAAATACACGACAGAAAACATCACCCGGTTGGGGAGTTACTTTACAACAGAAAATTACATCAGATCCCTGCTTCCTGTCAGCAAAGGCATGCCCAACTGGCTATGCTCTAGCTCCTTACACCACTTCTGCTGTCAGTTCTTACCAAAGCTCCCAACTCATGCTCCTCCAACAGCCTGATAGAGCAGTTGACATGCAGTCTCTGCATGCAGCAACCCCTACAACCCACACTGAACAACATCAGCAACTGTGGGATAAAATCTGCAACAGTTTCCAGAATTCCTGTCTGATGAGGGGTGGCTGAAGGAACTGGGGTCGTTTACTTTGGAGAAGAGGAGGCTGAGGAGACACCTTATTGCTCTCTACAACTACCGGAAAAGAGGTTGTAGTGAGGTGAGTGTTGGTCTCTTCTCTCTACTATCAAGTGATAGAAATGAGTAAACGGCCTCAAGCTGCATCAGGGGAGGTTTAGATTGGATGTTAGGAAAAAATTCTTTACTGAAAGAGTAGTCAGGCTTTGGAATAGGCTGCCCAGGGAAGTGGTGGAGTCACCAACCCGGAGGTGATAAAAAAACCAAACCTGTAGACGTGATACTCCAGGATCCTGGTTCAATTGCCATTGTGATGTTACACTGACAGTCATACTCTATGATATGACCTCAGAGATCTTTTCCAGCCAAACTGATTCTGTGATTCCATGAGTTTCAGAGAATTAGCAGCTATATGCCTTAAGCCTTGAGGCATGCATACTGTACTGCCATACAGGTGTGTTCTACAGAGGTGCCATTATGGTTCCCAGATATTGGGCAGTCTGGAATTCAGAAAGATAATTGAGAAGAACTCCACAGGTCACCCAGCCTGTGCTCTTGTCGTGGTAAGTGGCTAGCAACTACTGCCTACTGCAACAGCAATACAGCTGAAGTGTCACTGCTGCTCAGCTCTTCTGCATAGCCCCCCACAGAAACTCAGTATGTGGCCTGTTCCTCTTGGCTCACTGGGGAACCAAGTGCTGAGGGGTCTGCATTGTTGCTTCCTGGCATGCTGGAGGACAGAAGCACTGGATAACTAAGGTGCCCTGGCTTACAGAAAAACATTACACATGGGGAAACCTAGGTGCAGCCAGCTTGCCCATTGCCACAGGCCTAGACCTCTCCTGCTCAGGCATTCTTCTTCACAGCCAAAAGAATACAGCTATGGTGGACACACAGTGAATCTTCATAATGAGGATTATTTATTCCATTTGAGAATATCATAGATTGGCTTTTCCCAGGTACCAAGGTGCTAGGAGTTTTATTCCTTACAATGAGATCTGTCCCCTTCCTCTGTGGGAACATCACTACTGCATCTGTGTAATCGTACTACATACACACATTTCAGTTTTGTCTTACTACTTCTTAGAAAAAAAAAAATGGAGACACAAAATTATACACTTTAGTATTGATCACTTAAGTGCACACAAATCCGTACACGAAACACTCAGTAGTAAGAAAGGTGATATCTGTACATATAGTACAAAGTTCTGTGATTCCATGAACTATGTGCATATGTAGGTAAGCAATCCTTTCAGCACTAGGAGACCATCTTTGAAAACTACAACTGAGATCAAAAGAAGTAGTCTCTCTGGCCTATAGTCTCCTACAAATCAGGTGGCTCCTTGAAGCCAGTCATCTAGGCTCCTTCTGTAGTCAAGCAAGAGAGATAAGTGTCTCCAGATTGCCATTTATCCCATTCTAGGATAGGTGAGTAAAACAGGTGAGATGAATCACCCTGGCATTGCTGTCGGCCATGTGGGGGAGGGAGCACCATAGATGACTGGTTTAGAAGAGACACTTAACTTCTAGCATCTAATGTTAAGAGGAATCCCATGCTAAAGATTAGAGAGGGTTATACAGATTCACAAACTTGTGAAAAATTCCCTTTATATTTGGCCTATCAAAGCCTGTCAAACTTCACTTTCCCCATGGAAAAAAGAAATCATCATAGAGTCTCCATCATTCAAGCTGTAGACCACTGAGTCTATGACATTCAAAGGATTTGAGGTTTTTTGCATGTTTTTCTAGAGAAATAAAGTTCACACCGTTCTGCTTTCTCAAGCAAATGAGGTTTGCATTCTGAATGTTAAGAAATTATTTGTTGCAAACCTGTTGACTGATTTCATTTAAATAGGACAAAGATATATAAAAACTCTTATTAAATATTTTGGGGGAGTATGTTATCAAGTAAAAGACAGATCTGTGAGTGCTAGCCAAAGGGAAAAGGTGAGAACATAGCATCAACCAAGAGACTAGAGATGAAGCCATAAGAGCTGTCCTGAGACACAAACCCAGAGGAGGAACTTGTTTAGCTTGCTGCTCTAGGTCATCTGACACCACGGTGTCAATTGCAGACAATAGACTTTCACATCTACTATTCTTCAGCAGTGCAAGGTTTCTCTTTAGATTCAGCATAATATTCATGCAAATAGCAAGAACAGCTTCTGTTAGTAGTAATTTTCAGTGGTATGTCTTGCACTACTAAACCAGATAGCGATAACTGTTTCTCTTCATGGTATCCAAGTGTATGCTCTAGCATTTGCTACTTGTAATGTAAGTAAGCAGACACAAACAAAAGCCTCAAAACAAAAAAATGCTCAGACCAGCTAAACACAGCCTCCAGGTTTCTTTAAACCACTGATATTTACATTAAATAAGGAATGGTATTTAATACTTTGATGAGATTCACACCTGGCATTCTTGCAAGGCTAGCTGTCAAATGAATTGAAAAATTGTGCCAATAACACGTATTCAGTTTCTGGGTGCCCAGGTTCTCCCAGCATGGGAAAGAGTGTGCTACATCTCAAGCCCTGAATAAACTAAACTCAAAGATAAGCTGAGACAGGGGCAGACCATGCATTTACTGCTCTGCTCTGTTCATTTCCTACTGTCTTTCCCTTTAGGATTTTCTCTTCTCCTGTCAATTATTTGCAAAATGGGGAGAGAGCATAAAAAATGTGACTTATTGAGCACCTGATTGAAAGTAGCTATAAATTCTAGAAGTCGGAGCCCAGCTTCACAAAACAGGTAAAGCACAGACATCAGATTTGCCCTTCACTGCATTGCTGTGGCTGAAAAGATTAATAGATACCTACCAGCAGTATACTGATATTTAGGTTTTAAGAAGTAACAGTCACGGTCACAACTGAAACACTGGCCTACATATGGTATTTCACATCTTGTGTTCCTTTATCTATGACTCTGTCACACTAATACTCTTACTGAACTCCAATACGATTGAGGAAAGGGGCAAAAGCTTCAATCTGCTTGTTAGTTTACAAGCATTCACCTGTTTCACCCTGGAGTTGGTGCTTCATTCCAGTAATTTAAGCACTAGGAAGGCCAGAGAGAAGTAAAAGAACTGTAAAACAGAAGCACCAGGAGACACTACAGAGATTAACAGGTCACAAACCACAGTTTTACAGCCCCAGTTTCCCATGACACTAGCTCACAGGCAGGCAAAGTCTGGGCATCTGCAGGCAGTGATTTGAGCAAAGCAGCACCTACACTGTATACAACCACTCCCACACTCTGTAGCTAATCACATAGATGCAGCCCTACACAGAGCAACTGTGAGGTTTGTGTTAAGAAAGGTATTGAACTTGAAGAACTAAAGCACTGGTTTAAATGCTTTGCTTCACTGCAGATATAATTTGTAGGTGTTTTCTCCTTATACCCACTACACGCAATAGAGAAATGGATATTGGCAGGTCCTCTGCCAGAGCAAAACCTTGCTCTGTTTCCCCTGAAGTAATTCTTTCCCCCTTCCTCTTCCTTTGCTTCTACAGACTTTTATTTTATAACACAGATTTGCACAACCAGGCCCACAGTCTGTTGGTTACTTACTCAAAATAAATAGCTGTCAGGATTAAAGCAAGTGATTATTTCATCGTGTATCAGTGCATTACACATTCAAGCTAAAAAAATGAAGTCTTAATACAGTTTTACAGGTTCTATCAGAACAAATGACTTACTGGGATCAAGAGGTTCACAACTCCTAAGATGCACTGCAGACAGTTACAAGCAATGGAATGAGTGTATTTTGGGTGCACATCTCTGCCCATGTTGGCACCATGGACCCAACATCCACTTTGGGACATTTTTGCTTTGGGCTACCTCTAATCTGGCACTGTGGACTGAAATACCTGCTAGCTGCTGGCACATCTAAGGGGGAGCACATCCTCCACCTGTCTGACCTCAGCTCTTCTCCATGATGTGAGCTGTTGAGTGCCAAGGAGGAAAACCGGAGGTTTACTTCAAAATATATTGCAGGTCTGAACTAATTACCTCTGAAAACTTTTGCTACATAAATACACATTTTAATCTGTTTCCAAGTTAAAACTTGTAGGGATAAAGATGATTTACAGTTTTTCATAAGTTATGTTCACTTGTGCTTGTTTTCATCACTACTGCTTTTTTTTCTGCTTCATACTCAAAGCAATCCAGTGGACCTAGCATCCATGCAGACATGCCTGCCAGTGAACAGGAGTCCAGCTAAACACGTTCAGGCCTTCACAACAAAACAATTGAGCTGGCCTAATCATTTCTACAAATGAGATCTCCTCCACAGATAGAACTTGGACTGAAAAAAAAAATCTGTGGGTTTTTTCTATGTGATTCTATTTCAAGATTAATCTGATTGGTGTTAAATCCATGTATACAAATTAGTGTGGAAAAATATTCACAATTAAGGTACTGGAGGAGAAGAAAACTTGAACTGGTGTTTCTTTTAAGACTTGGAAGTCCCTGTGTGATACAGTTGACAAGGCTACAAAAGTTCCACTGTTTTGTGTGTGCAGGCTTAGGCAGAGGAAGCCTCTATGTTCTGATCAGCAATGTATGTATTCGTTTTTTAACATACAGTGGGAAACAGCTTGGTGGAAGCCCTGAGCAAAATGTGCAAGTAACTCCTGTAAAAAGAAGCATTAGCATAGTTTTACAAATCTGAATGACAATTTAGTAATTGGATGCAGTGACTTTTCCACACAGATTTCCAGACCCATTGGCACACAGATGTGGGAAGAGTTTACCCAGAGGCTGCTGATGCTGGTTCTGCAGCACAGTTAGAAGCAGGCATCAACCTGCAGGCAATTCAGGAGACACTTTCACTGGTAGCTACAAGCCAAAAAAATTGGGGGTGGGGTGGGGGGGGTGGGGGAATGTTTCTTAAAAAGAACCTTGAAGAATAACATACAAAAGTAGGATTTTGGCAGTTTGAACAACATAAAACTATTAAAAAATTTCTAAAATATGAAATGAGATTTATTTAAAGAGCATAAATAGCTGGTCTGATTTTAAAAGCACATACTTCCACCTTGATTGCCAAACAAGTTTTTTCTCAGCCCTGAATCTTTCATAGAGTTCCTTCATACTTTTAAACAATACCCAACAGTGCATGAGACAGATTGGAAACTTTGCTACACACCACATAAAACAGCATATGCAAGGATCTACTCCATCCTCTCCTCAGCTACAACTCTCAGCTTCCTCTACACAAATACCACCCTGAATATAAAGCCCATTCTGGCAACTGTTACACCTCACGCTCTGCCTCCTGCCCTGTGCACAGAGTGCCACAATTCCTGACAACTCATTCAAATGATTCTGAAGCCCAGGCCAGGCTCTGAGGAATAACTTTTCAAACCACCTAGGACCAAGAACAGTTAGGAAACGAGGTTTTCCACAGCCAATTGCTCCCAGACTCCTGTAATATCACAGATTAAGAAATAGTAATATTCAAGTGGTAGTATGTCTACTAGCACATAGAAAAATATTAGATGTGTATAAGCTGACAAAACCTTACCTAACACATTTCCAAAATGCAGTATAAATATAAAAGTCACTACAGTATTTAGGAAATGTGGGGTTTTTTTCCTTTTCTGCTTGACACAATTAACAGTGTGTTCCTATATCTGCCTGGGAAAAGGACTGTACTTAACTAGAATCAGTCTGCAGTCCACATGCCTTGACAACTAGAACAGTCTCTGTGTCTGAGCACCAAGCTACACTTGTTTAGCAAATAATTTAAACACTGAATCTTAAATTTGTGCAAACCTCTTACTTCAGTTTAATAATGATTTTTCTAATTCAACCTAAAACAGCTGCTTGCTAACAGAAGTTTAAGGGAAGTAATTGTAAATTGCAGTGTGTTAAATACAAGGTTTTTCAACTGGATTACCTATGTCAGTATTAAACCAAACTAAGTTTTAGAGGTAATTTTGCAGTATATATGAAGTACACAAGTACTTAGAAATAAATATGCTACTCTGTTCATATAAATAAAACAAAACTTGAAAAACACTGCAAGCTTTACAGTCCTTTCTCCATAAACATCTAATAAAACACAGGTGAACATACTCTGTATCCAACACTTTCCTTTTACCTATAAAGACAAAAAGCCAGAGATGGTTCAATATTTTTTTGCAAGTGATTAATATTTTACACAAAAATTAAGATTAGTATGCCATGATTAAAGAAATTCTCTCTCAGTGGTGGCTGTGTCATTCTAAAAATAATTTAGAGCAGTATTCCCCTGTTAAGTATGGAGAAAAAAAAGCGTTTCCTTTAGAAGAGGAAATTCTCTTAAGGAAGTTGTTTTAAGATAAATAAAAGTTCAGGATAAAGCCAGCAAAAGGTGTGAAGGATTTCTCTTTGATTTCCCAGCGTGTGTATTTGGGCTCAGACACAGACTACATTTTATGCACATATTAATAGGATGCTAATAAGTCTACAGCTCTACTTTAACAGGGACCTGTAGAGACAACCTGATATGTGGCACCAGATACTAACTATCTTGAAATGATTTATTTCCTCCTCACACAGGGAAAGAATCTAAGTACTTTTAATTACAAATTCAGACAAAAATGCCTTTTTGTTATAGCATTTCTCTACTAAAGTGACCTTCAAATGATCCAGATAGAAGCCAAGCCTTTTAGAGTAACTAGGAACAGCTTTTTAGTCTTCACCAGCAATCTTATATGCAAAATAAGGCTGCTGGGTTGCAAGCCCACTTAAACTATTAGGTCATGAAAACAATCCAGGTAACAAAATCACAGAGCACAGAAACTGTCAGCATGTATTTACACAATTTCCTGCATCTCATAGAATGCTTTGAGAGAGGTCTTGTTTAGTTGTAAACTTCAGACATATTTCAAAGTTGAATGTTATTTTTTTTTTAAACAACACCTGCAAAATGCATGCAAGAGATAAAAGAAAAAAAAAAACATCCCAACACCCTCCTCAAAAAAAAAACAAACCCAAACCCAAACACCAACCTACCAAAAATTAGTAGGTAAGAATAATCTCAGCCTTGTAAAAAAATTAGATTATATCTATCCTTAACAAAAATTAAATTCTAGGAATTACATACAGTAGCATCTTAAGAAGCAATTACATACAGTAGCATCTTAAGAAGCAATTTAACCACATATTCATAGCATCATAGAATCACAGATTGGTAAGGTTGGAAGTGACCTCAAGGATCATCTAGTTCCAACCCCCTGCCATAGGCAGGGCCACCTCCCACTAGTACAGGTCACTCAAGTCTTCCATATATCCTCTCTTCTGAAAGATCTATGATTCTATCTTTGTTTTTTACCATTTCAGTTGTTTTTTTTTTTCATCAGTTTAGAGCAACTTTGCTTTCATCATCAGCCACACACAAAAAAGTATTTTTCTTGAATAAAAAAAGCCACAAACAATAGTTTCCCCCACCTCCATATATTTTAAAAAAAAAAATCCAACATGACAAAACCAAAACCCAAGTTATTTGCATTTTAAATTAAAATTAACAGAAAATACTAAGCTTGTTCTTAAACTATTGACACAGAAATTTATCTCTCATATTAACTGGTATTTTAATTAAAAAAAATCATAACACATAATTATTATTTTTTTTTTAATTCTGTATGCCTAAAACATTTTTTAAAACTCCCCCCTCCTCCCAGTTGTGATGGTTTCAGAGTTCCCTGCCCCTCCCACTTTGTAAAATCACCCAGACTAGACTCAGCCTGCTGGAAGTTAAGGACTGAAGCTCTATTTACAGCTCAGCACAAGGTACAAGCAGATATAGACACTATAGACAGGAATATTTACAGAAATATACAAGTTAAAGGTAATACAGAAACACAACTCCCCTCCCAGAAATCAGAGACCCCAGGAGGGGTTCCCAACCACCCTTCCACCTTCTCCCCACCCCTATACTTTACCCCAAGGTTTGCCTTACGTGCAAGGTGAGCTTGGAGGATCGGCCAGAAGGATTAGAAGGAAAGTGGTTAGTGAGGTTACGCTGCAGAGAGGAGAAGGTCAGAAGCTGCTAGACAGCCCAAGAGTGTCTGCAAGCCTGAGTGTCTTATCTTTGCTTTATATTCTTTTCTTATCCATCTCAGCAAGCCTATGAGTGAAGCAGACATCACCATTATTTTCCTTTCACAGCCTATAATTTTTTCCATTAAAATATTCCAATTAGCCTCAAACCAGCACACCAGTGTAGCTTCATACTTTTTCAGCCTGCCCATATATATGGCCAGACACTAGAAAAACTATCTCAAATACCATTTTTTATCCTGGGAAGGTTCTTAGCTTTAAACTTATTTCTGCCAGTCAATGCTACACTGACATTATTTGGTCCATTTGATTTCAGAAAAAAAACGAACAATTGTCAATCATCAGTTACTCACTTGTCACCTTGAAGAAAGTCTGGCAACCTTTCTATTTTTAATGCAAAGGCCAGTAAATCAGTTCTGAAATAAAGAGCAGTATGTTCATATGCATGCGGGCTTAGAACTGAGATTCCCCTCCCCTGCCCCACCGTTTTGACATGGCATGTTTCACCTACTGACTTCAGCCTGCCATCTCAAGAGTAGGAAAAAAGTAGAAGTAAAGTGCCACCCGAAGATGTCTCACTGTGTCACAAATGCCCTTGCATCTGTGCAATTGACCTCACATGGCTCTTATGACAGTAATCAAGCATGTTCTGAAATGAGGCATCCAGCATTACTCCAAAGCTGCTGTTCCTCAAGTACACGACTGCAGCCACAGTGGATTTACACAAAGTTGTTCTTTATAAAATCTCACATGACCACCATAATGGAAAGAAGTCTTTCATCTTCCTCTTGCTGTCAGTCCAACTTTGAGGAAACACATATGAAGACCCTGAGCTTCAGGCATCAGATTCTCCAGCTGAGGGAGGAGGACAACTCTAGAGCATGGTCACAGTATCTTAAATATCATGAAGTTCTTCATGACTGGTTACAGTTACATTGAAAGAATAGCAACAAGTCCAGTAATCACTAGTACCTCCTAAAAGTCTGCTTTGATTGCCTAGTTATACGACCTAAAAACCAGAGTGCAGGATCAAGAAAGGTGTGTTTAAATTGTCATAGAATGGGCAAGCCATAGACCAGCACTCAATCAAAAGTACTGGTTACATGCAGAAATAACGTACAAACACATTACTGGTTGCATTCTGTACCACAGGCAGTGAAACACAAAGAGATGTTCTCTATCACTTTGGTTGTCATCCAGATAGTGGTCAAAAACCTTCCTAGTTCAAGCGCTATCTCTTGAAATAAACACAGTCTTTATGACTCTTTCCTTAAAGGCATCCTTTACCTTGTGGAGCCAGCCTCCAATTTTATTTACAAAGTTTCATTCTAACATTCAAGCAGAAAACCAAATCCCAACTTCTCAATCTATTAATTTGTCTTAATGTCTCATTGATGTTAGCCATGCTTTACTGGCCACTGTAAGATTTGCCTGTGAAAGTTGATGTACTTTGCATATCTTGCCCTACATAGACTGTCATTCCTTTGATTTTTCAATTCCCTGTCCACCAAGACTAGGCTTGTCTGAAGATATGAACAGCAAGAGACATCTTGTGGACCAGGAGGGAAAGCCAAAGCATAAGAAAGATGAGAGAAACTGCTAGTATTCATTGTCTTGAAATGAAAGGAATGAAATTATCAGAATGAGAAACTGGAAGTGGCAATCATAGTTTTAATGCAAATAACCTCAGTTTCTAGGTTTACATATCTAATATAATATATTTTATATACAGATATGCCTTTTTATATATATTTAATAACATATCATTATATATAATATATATTATATATATAATAAAAATAAAATATATATAATTATATATATATTTTTATATATATATATATATATATATATATGTATATATGTATATATATATATAAATAAAATCATAGAATGGTAAGGTTGGAAGGGACCTCAAGGGACCTAGTCCAACCCCCTGCCATAGGCAGGGACACCTCCCACTAGTACAGCTCACTCAAGGCCTTGTCCAACCTGGCCTTGAACACCTCCAGGGACGGAGCATCCACAACCTCCCTGGGCAACCTGTTCCAGTGCCTCACCACCCTCACTGTAAAGAACTTCCTCCTAACATATAGTCTAAATCTTCCCTCTGCCAGTTTAAACCCATTGCCCCTAGTCCTGTCATTGCAAGACCTTGTAAATAGTCCCTCCCCAGCCTTCCTGTAGGCCCTCTTCAGATATATATTGCACCATTAAGAATGTGGCAAGAGCAAAAACAATATGGAAAGTAATTACGAGTCTGAATCAGGAATGTGTCACATAAAGAATGCTATTTTATGCAGCATTTGAAATTCATGTTTAACTTGAGGTCTGTAGGTATCAAAGACTGGCCAGAATGGGGGTACTGTGTCTTCCTCTTCTGAGGGCAGAATGATTGTTCCATTCTAGAATGGAGGTACAGACAAATACTCCTACTTCTGGCAGTAAACACGCTGTTGGTATCTCTGATGTTTTTGAAGAGTGAGAATCATGTCTCTGTTTTGGTTTACCTAATTCCTTTTCATTCAGTCCTCAGGTTGTGTGGTGGGTTAACCATTGCTGGATGTCAGGTGCCCACCAAAGCTGCTCTATCATTTCCTTCCTTAGGTGGACAGGGGAGATAAAAAAAAAAACATAGTGAAAGGCTCCTGGGTTCAGATAAGCACAGTGAGAAATCACAGAAGAGAATTGACTTTGAGAAGCTTGTTGAATTTATTACCAATCAAATCACACTAGGATAATGAGAAAATACAAACCAAATCTTTAAAACATCTTCCCTCCACCCCACACTTCCTCCCAGGCTCCACTCCTCACTCTCTCTGCCACCTATTCCTCAGTGTTATGGACTGTGGAGAATGGGAGTTGCCATCTGTTCATCACACTTTATTTTCCACTTACCTGCTCCAATCTGGAAAGAACTAAAAAAGGAATAAAAAGAAAAAAAGCTAATACTGTTGATCTTTTGAGAGTCATGTAATTGCAATTAAAACACTTCTAATCAATGAGAAATAGCAGGCAAGACACACTGAGGGTTCATGCATTTTTCACGGCATTTTCATACAATGTATCAAAGTATTCCAAGAAATTCACAGAAACTGTAAAAAAAAAAAAAAAACACCAAAACCAAAAAAACCCTCACAAGCTCCCTTCAAAATAAGCATGAAAGATTCCCAAGTGCTCTGCAACATTGAGAGAAATAATCACATATACTCTGTATTATTTTTTGGAAGCAAGCCTCCAAGTTCCTTGACATGGGATATGAATAGATCAATAGTATCAGAAAAATGCCTCAGGTTCCATGGGTTGGCTTTCCTGGAACGTGAAGGGTGAGATGTGTTGGCTTTGCTAAAGTGTTAATCACAGGAAAGCCTGTGGAAGCTTTGAGCAACAGATGAGCCACCTGCACAAAACCATGTTAATACTGACAGTCGGACAATAAATGACAAAGTCCTGCAAAGTAGGTGGCAGGCGAAAAAGAAGCAAGGATGATAGTTATTGCACACTGATGATTCAGCATCTCTGGTAGAAATGAAATAAGAAAATGGAGTCCAGAATACACATTGCATCTTACACAGCACTCTGACCAAGAAATAAAAGCAGAATCAGTAACCATGTAGCCTTTGTATGGGTGAGGTGGTACCTTGAGATGTGTAAACCCACTTTCACCGGCACCTGCTGCCTTGCCAAGTTGTAAGTGGATGAAGGCTGGACTTTACTGAGTCTCCAGTTGTCAGAACCTTTGCTGGTGAAGCCAGTCCAGGGTCATTTCCTAGGACACAAATATTGTTGACCTAGGGCTTCTAGACAGAAAAGCCACCACCCTGAATAACCCAGCACAAAACACACAAAGCATCATCACCTAGCTAAAGCCCAGACTGTGAGGTTACAGAGGCAGAAACTCAAGTTGCTGATCATTCTGCTGCAGTCTACCAGACACACAGCTTATGCTGCAGATTTACAATAGTGAAACACCACACTTCCCAGCAAAGCACATGCCCCTTGCTTCCTCTGTTAGGGCAATTCAGCTCTTACCTAACTTATTTGTGTTGCTCAGGTGCCTGTGAACCCCCAAAAAGCTTCACTGTGAGATTATTCAGGCTAAATAACCCTTGATATAAAACAGAAGCACCTGCCCATGATGAGATTCCAAAGTGCTGTAGCAGAATCACAGCTGTGCCATCAAAACACAAGTCCCACACTGTATAGGCCATTAGTCCAGCAAGCAAGGTTGATGAATAGTAACTTCACAAGAACCACCCAACAAAGGCTGAAGATTTTTTCCTGAGGTAAAACATAAACATTTGTGCAAGAATCAATTCACTAACAGATGATAACCCACAGTTTTAATTCCCCTCCCTCCCTCACTGACTTGCAAGGATTTATTAGGATTTGATTTATTTTTCCTTCTGTGTTTCAATATATTCACAGAATCACAGAAGGTTAGGGGCTGGAAGAGACCTCAAAAGATCATCTAGTTCAACCCTCTGCCAGAGCAGGTCCACCTCTACCAGATCACACAGGAACACGTTCAAGTGGGTTTTGAATGTCTCCAGTGAGGGAGACTCTACAACCTTTCTGGGCAGCCTGTTACAGTGTTCAGCCACCCTCACAATGGAAGAACATATTCTCATGTTTATGTGGAACTTCCTATGCCTCAGCTTCCACGATTGCCCCTTGTCCTGTCATTGGGCACCACCGAACAGAGCCTGGCTCCATCCTCTTGGCACTCACCCTTCACATATTTATAAACATTAATGAGGTCGCCTCTCAGTTTCTCCCAAGCTAAAGAGCCCCAGCTCCCTCAGTCTCTCCTCTTAAGGAAGATGTTCCACTCCCATAATCATCTTTGTGGCTCTGCACTGGACTCTCTCAAGCAATTCCCTGCCCTTCTGGAACTGAGAGGGCCAAAACTGGACACAATATTCCAGATGTGGCCTCACCAGGGCAGAGTAGAGAGGGAGGAGAACATATCTCCACCTTTTAACCACGGTCCTTCTAATACACCCCAGAATGTCATTGGCCTTCTTGGCCACCAGAGTGTATTGTTGACTCATGCTCAACCTTCCATCCACCAGGACCCTCAGGTCCTTCTCCCCTTCACTACTCTCCAGCAGGTCAGTCTCCAACCTATATTGATACCTGGGGTTGTTCTTTCCCAGCTGCAAGACTCTACACTTGCCCTTGATGAACTTCATTGAATCTCTCCCTGCCTAACCTTCCAGACTGTCTCTATACATATAGTCTACACATTGCTTACATAGTTTTCATACTGAGAAAACTGTATTAGTCTAAAAAAAATATTAAAAACATGCAGTTCAATTAACAGTATGAAAGATGATTAACTCGCTATTCATCTATGAAGACCATGAAGTTGAACTGAATTTTCACTCTAAGGAAAAAATGAGGAAACGAGAACAAAACATAATAATATATTGCTATTTTTAATCATTTATACTCTGTAATGAAAGACTTTTTTTGGCAGATATTTATAGCAATTTCTTAGAATATCACATCTCATACTCAAGTAAGTTTTGAAAGAGTGCAATGTAACATAGGGAAAAGTCCTGATGGAATAGACTAAAATCAAAAAAACAAATTAAAACCCAAATCCTCCAAAAAACCAAAACCAACCAAACAAAAAAATCCCTCCATCCCCAAAACCCCAAAGAAACAAAGAAACAAACAACCCCCTAAAAGCCCAACCCAACAACCTCATAATTGAGCTATGGGGTAGGAGTAAGAGTAGTGATGGTTGTTCTTGTTTTCTCCCCTGCTCCCTTCCTTCCTTCCTTCCCTTCTTCCTTCCTTTCTCTTTCTTTCTTTTTCTTTTTCCCTTTCTTTCTTTCTTTCCTTCCTTCTTTCTGTCCTTCTCAATATTAAAGCTAAAACCACCAAAATTCCAATCCCTCCCTCAAAACTATATCTAACGACAATGACAAAAGCATTAAACATCAAAACTAAATGCTTGGCTTGGCAGAGGAGTGCTGAATTTGGGTGATACAGTATTCCCTGACTTTTCCTGGGTCTGTTCAACAAAGTGGCTGCTCACACTCTGCAAAAAAATTTTTTTTGTTCATTTCTTTAAACATTGTGACCAAAGTTTTCATGGGGGGGGAAAAAAAAAAAAAAGAAAGAAAAAAAAAGGTGTCCATAGCCATTACACTTAAGTGGCCTGATTCCCAAGAGTGCTGATGACCCAGGAGCATCTCTTCACTTCAAAGCTTAGGATTTGGGGATGTTTGCTGCCTTAAGATTTATGGTCTCCCTAAATCCTAGCTGAGAGATTCAAGAAATTGCAACCATCAGCTCATCTCCATTAAAATTAGAAAGAAGTGCTAACCTGATTTGTGACATCTATTTCAGAGGCAAACATGTTCGTGTCTTCAAGGACCCTGCCAGAAGAATAACTTATGTAAAGAAATGGGTATACACCAGGGAAAGCTTTGCTAAGTGGCAACAGGGCACCTCACCACAAAATCCATTATCTGACAGGAGCAGCAGCACATGAGAGGATGAGAGCTGATTCTGCCTGCAGGCTAGTGCTAAACAAACAAAGTACTATTTAACTCACTGCTCTGACTATTTTTCTGTCAATGAGCCAGCCTAACAAGATTTTTGTAAAAAATATAATCACAGCCTGGGAAATAACAGTTCAAGACAGCACATGGAAATTCACAGATTATCAAAATAATACCATCAGGAGCAAAAACCTCAGTGCATAGAGGGAGAGACTTCTCACCGTGCAGCAAAGCTGCTGTACAGCCAAGCTGATAGCCCAGACCTACAAAACCTATACAAAGCCCTAATATTTAGATATTGCTGTCCAGTGGCATTTTGGGGACTGGCAAACTCCAAAAATATGTTACTTCACTCAAAGCGGGGTCGTTCCCCAGTACTTCCTGAAAATACATCATGCCACCAAGACACTCATCCATAAAAATTTTGACTAGCTTTCTCCTTAGAGGAAAAGAAGTAGCAACTGCAAAGGAGTCCATAAAATGAAGGCAGCATTAGCAACCTGAGTGACAGACAGGAAGGAGATTTACACAATTGCAAGCTATAAAAACTGTTTGGAGCTTGATGGGTTGTGTGCAGTTTCTAGGCTCAGTAGTTTAATTCTGTTTCTAAAAGATCTTGATCTCTCTAAGGACTTACTTCAGAATATCTTTATACATCAAATTAAAGTAAGAAAGTGGAACAAACCACACTTACTCTTAGTAGGCTACATTTTCAGTGGCTGCAAAACCTGAAAATGAAGTTTAATCTCATATAACTTCACATCTCTCACTGGAAAAAAGTTACATCCTATGGTAGTTACTGTTACAAACTGCCACTCTTCCATTTTGCCTGATTTATTTTGCTCTGTAATGTACCTACTGCAGAGTCATTTTTTTCTGCTTTTAAATTTATTATTATGCATATGTTGCTGAAAAATGCCTGCACTTATGCTGAAGTCATATCTTGATAATCCAGGCCTTCAGTGCTGACTTAGAATCATAGAATGGTTTAGGTTGGAAGAAACCTCAAAGACCATCTAGTTCCAACTCCCTGCCATAGGCAGGGACACCTCCTACTAGTACAGGTTACTCAAGGCCTCATCCAACCTGGCCTTGAACACCTCCGGAGAGGGAGCAGCCACAACCTCCCTGAGCAACCTGTTCTAGTGTCTCACCACCCTCACTGGAAAGAACCCTTTCCTACCATATAGTTTAAATCTCCCCTCTGCCAGTTTAAAGCCATTGCCCCTTGTGAAGGTTTGGGAGTTACCTGCCCCCC
>VWZE01016756.1:618859-661773 GCA_013396675.1 Eubucco bourcierii
TGTTTTGGTTCTTGTTCCCAAACAATTTCTTAGCAAGCGTATGAGTGAAGTAGACATCATGATGTTTTCCTTTCACAGCCTATAGTGTAATTTTCTCTATTAAAAGATTCCAATTAGCCTCAAACCAGCACACTCCTCATCCTGGCATTACAAGACCTTGTGAATAGTCCCTCCCCAGCCTTCCTGTAGGCCCCCTTTAGATACTGGAAGACTATTACAAGGTCTCCTCGAAGCCTCCTCTTCTCCAGGCTGAAGAGCCCCAACTTTTGTAGCCTGTCCTCATAGCAGAGGTGCTCCAGCTCTCTGAAAATTAGGTTTAATATCTCATCTTGTCCCTTTTAGTTGAACTGAAGGTAGAAAATACTTTGCTGCTTCAAGTGTCTACAGAGGAAAACATAAATAAAGCCCTCCTGAAGACAAATTCCTTGTAATTCAAAGAATTTCACACATAGGTTCCAGTGAAGTTAAAGAAGAGATTTGCCCTTTCCCTTCATTCAGCACAGTCACACTGTAAGAACAGATGGAAATCCTGAGATACACAAATGAATTCTTAAGGGATAATGTTTAGACACTAAAAGACAAGGTTTAGAGGGGGAAAAAAAAAAAAATACCTGCTTTCTTTTTGTTCTTCTGACACAGCTCCACTACGAGCTTTCTTGGCATTCCTTCTTCAGAGCAATGCCCAGCCATATAAATTGGATGAAGGCTGTCACAATTAAAACCACCACTGCTTCCTTCTGTTTAAAGAAGCACCTTTTTTTGGCCACACCAACTTTGCTTAATTACTACTGACTCTACAAATGCATGTTTTTGACATCTGCTTTCAAACTGATTTCTCAATCCTCTTGGCTGTTTTGTTTCTTGTAACAAACTGCCTTTCCAACACAGGCAGTTTGGAAAAACAACCAACCAACCAACAACAACAAACAAACAAAAAACCAACCCAACACCCCCCAAAAAAACCCAAAAAAACAAACCAAAGAAAACATGTGGATGCCCCCATGAACACACCAGTCTTATTGAAAGTAATAAATATTGGCTGCACCTCTCCTGCTGTGTTGCCTCCTCTGCCCAACATCCTTATGCCCTTCAACTTCACTTTTAAAAAAATTTATTTATTTTTTAATGCTATCCAAGATCTAGTTTCCCCCTGAAATCATGCCCTGAGATCTGAAATCTCTGCTTTGGATCTTCCCTATTCAGCAAGTCCCAGTAACATGCATACATAGCATTTCTCTGCCTGTACAGATCCTTATATACTTTAAAGTGACACCAGCAGGGGTTGGGGGGAGGGGGAAGTCTCTCTGATTAACTGCTTTATGCTTGGCAATTTTTTTTTGTTAAATACACATATTTCTCATCTTTTATTAACATTACATATGTATATATTCATCTTGAATAGATGGAAAATAAAGGACAAGTTGAAGGAGCTTGAGCTGTTTAGCAAATTGAAATTGTTTAGATTATAAAAGCCCTTTGAAAAGTCATTTTAAGTACTTGTTTAATTGTATCTCTAAAAGGCAAGAGACAGAGTGGTCTTTTACATATAACTAAAGTATTTATCTGCATTATATTGTTTAAAGAAACTAGTTAATGCAACAAAAAAAGCTGAGGTATAAATTTCCTGGTAGTGCTAAGAGGTTCTTTAAGAGCAGGAACATACTAACAGTTTAATCTGATGCAGGTGCTGGTTGGCTAACCAGGAAATGGAGATGTTCTGGGCACAGAGCAAGAGAATTTGAGTAAAACCACCTTATGCAGAAATAAGCATATGGAAGAGTTAGAGAACAGTAGTAACTGCTTGAAAGCAATGTCCATAGTGGTGGTGTTTTGTTTTGTTTTGTTTTTCCTGGGGAAAGGGGGAAACGCCAGCAGCTTTACCCCATGAATTCTTTTCCTTCTCTGCTTTCTGGAAGCCTCTTCTCTAAACCCAGCACGAACAGGAGGCTTTTCGTTTTCAGTCGGTTATATGCTGCTAGCTTGTACGTGCTACATTTTCAAACTCCGGACTATAAATACCAGAAGTTGGTCTCTTCTAGCAGCTGGCAACTCCTGCTTCCACTCCTTCCGCAGCAGATGGCGACGTTGATCTGTCATTGAGCAACACGTGCTGAGGGCCACCCAGCCTGGAAGAATTGACTCGCAGCAGAACTTCCCTCTGAGCTTCAGATACCTTCACGCCTTGGAGCTCGCTTTCCCTCCATACATGAGTCTTTTGAGCAATGTTTACAGCTCGTTTCTGTGTGCCGCCAGAGTCTGGATTAGTCTGCCTTAATATGTGTTCCTGTGTGTCATACATTCCCAGTGAAGCTGAGAGAAGTCATTTCAGCTACCTAGAGCTAAATAGTAATGTATTCTTGGAGATACAGTAAAAGCAGGAAAAGAGAATCCACAGGACATTTCTTTCTGGAAGGAGAGTCATTCAAACTTGCAACAGAATAAAAAGTGCCTTTTCAACTGAGTAGAGTTACAGTGTCTGGCACTGTCTACTGTCTGAAGCTTACTAGCAAGCTTCAGCCAGTAGACAGAATGAAGCTAGTATGTAGCTAGCTGTAACGCTTTTCCATGCTGCAAAGATATCCTCCTACACGACCTATAAATCCTACTGAAATGCAAAGCTTTTTGTTCTATGTGTGAGGCAGGTATGTCTCAGGAACTGCAGGGCACTGGCAACAGACAATGGTCTGGAGCGCTAGCTTGCAGCAGAATGACATCTGTGGTGGCTCACAGTTGACAAAGCTTACACGAAGTTGTGATATAAACAAGACACAGACTATGTTGGCTGAACGTCTGTTGCACATGCGGAAAAACAGAATTTTACTGATTTATCGAGAAATCAAAGTATTTCTTCAAGTACAGTCAGCAAAACAAAAAAACAACCAACCAAACCCAACCCCAAACAAATCAACCAAACCACCACAAAACAAATCAAACAACAACAACGAACCCCACAGCTTTTTAAAATGTTTCATTAATGTGTCACTAAAACCAGGCTACCCAAGAAGAGCAGCGCTACCTGACTGAACAATGTATCTATCAGATTTTCTTTAAGCTTCAGAAAATGGCAAGCATCCCATGCAAGAACAACATCCAAATTTAAAATAAGCCCCTGACGTGCTCTCATTGTTGAGGTCTGGGTTAGAATGCGTTAATGGCAGGAATACAAAAGAAGACAGCACTTTGTCCTGCACTAACCTGTGACCTCGAATCTGGCTTGAGGAACTAGAGTGCTCACCTACCAGAGACAAGAAAGTCTGACGTTATTTAGTGTTATTTATCTATGACATCTGTTTTCTCCTGATGTATTCTAAACAATCAACTGTTCAGCATTCAGTATTGGCTAAGCCTGAGGCTTTCCAGGTCTCATCAAATTTATGCATCGTTCCAAAAAAAAGGCTTCTCAGAAACCATCTACTAATCCTAACTCATACAAGCCTTGACTTTTGTGGCAATGGTTCTGAGATAGTACAAGCTTCTACACTAGGTCAAGAGGCAACACAAAACAGATGAGAATGTGCACATTCACTTGTCCCTAGAAAGTGCTATATGAGATGAAGTCTGAACTTTCATATTTACAGGAGACTGACATCTGCAAATGGCAATAGTTACCATCTCACAGAAATTTTTGGCATTACTGAAAATATTTCTGCACAACTTCACTTCTCTCTTTCACTAGAGTACAGTTTGTTGCTATGAAGTCTCAAGAATGCCAGTGACTGATTTTGGAAGTTGATGAATATGTATGCAATAAGCAGCCAAATGAGGCAGATCTGACAACAAGGGAAAAGGCAATATAATAAAAAGACTGGCATAAAAAATATTTTTTCTTTGTTACAAAAAAAGGGAAAGGAAAGGAAGGGAAGGAAAGGAAAGGGAAGGGAAAGGTGCATCACTATTTCCTCCTCTTGCTTATTTGCAAAATCTCTCTCATTGGCTAAACACCAAAACACTGTTCAATAGGTACACTGCTTACAGTTCGAAGAAACTTCACTACCAAGGACACAAGCAAATATGCATAATCCTGGAGGTTCCCACTCTGCAGAAAGGCCTGCAGGCACCCACTGCATTGAAAAGAGTGGCAGAGAACCCTGGCATTCACCTCTTAGCCGTCACCCTCCAAGTATGAGGCAGCAGCAGTGCCTGGAGCAAAGAAACAAACCAGTTGTACCTTATGGCACCAACAGTTGTACTTTGTGGCAGTGACAGCATTTTGCAAGTGAGAGGGCTAAACAAACTTAAAATCTGTAACAATAATTCCACCCATGACTGTTCTTTTCCAGTTTTTAAATTTGAAACACTCTGAGCAATGAAGCAAAGCAAATCTTTACAGTCGTGTCAAAAGTTGCAAGGGGAATATACACTGATTAATTACACTATGGATTCAGATGAATGTACTCCCACACTGAGTTACCATGAACACCACAGGGATTTCCTGCCTCAGAAAGGACAAGACTGACAGATGGTGCAGGTTCTTGTGCTCTCCAGAGACAAGATGATGCTACTGAGAACCATGTGGATGGTATAAGATTTAAGAGAGAGAGGTGGAACCATGCCACAGACTGAGGTATTTTGTTGGTGTGCCATATCCTTAAGGTTCTGCCTACTCTTCGTCCATTTTTGTGTTTCCTCCACCCCCATTTGGCAGCAGCTCTCTGGTGATATTCCATTTGCCTCCTCCCTCACAGAAGTTCTCAGTAGCACCATTCTAAGACAGTTCAGTAAGATTCCTGGAGCTGAGCTCACATCTTTAGTTTGTACTGGACACTAACATATAGGTTACCTTAGATGAAAAGGGACTGTTGTGAGTCTGTGGCTGTTCATCTACTCCCTACCAACACACTGCTGAAGTTATTTCTGATTCAACATCTGATTTCTGATTCAACATCTGATTTCTGATTCAAAGGGGCTTGTAGATAGTGCAGCAAAAGGGCAGAAAGCTAAACAAAGAAGCAATTAAACCACCATGAGAAAACTTTCTGGAGCAAGACAGTGACTGCAACTCTCCACTTGCAATGTTTAAGATTTTGAAAGCAGTGTATGTCTTTTACCATAAGTTTCCATGCCTCATGCCACACCAGTGGAAAGTAATTCAGACTTGAGACAGGTGAGGAACAAATCAATGGATGGTTGTTGGAAGAAAAGATGACTTAAGCATTAAAAATCTGGTGTTGCACAAAGGTGAGTTAGTGTAGAGGGTCCTGGCATGTACACTAGGAAAAAGTATTCAACAGATAATAAAATGCATATGTTGGCATACCTGTTCTTCGTTTATGTGATCCAAATTTTGCCCCAAATAAATATGGCTGCTGAGAAGTCACTACAGATGTACTGTTAAAACAACAATCAATCTGCTTGCATGTTTGCTAGCATTAACTGGTTAGTTAGTCTGGTTAATCACGTGTTGGATTAAGGTGTACATAAGGTGTACACAAACCAATACTTCCTGGTGTCACCATTGTTTGCTCTTCTGCTAGGGGATGCATCATCTATCTTTTCTAAAGAATTTAAGCAAAGCCCCATTGAAAGAACACACTGTCACTCTAACCTCAGCACTTTATAGTTTTCCACCACATGATTTTTATTGTGGAAAACCATCTGAACCACAAAGCATATAAATTAGTGCAAGAGCCTGAAGGCAGTGAAGAGTCATACACTTGCAGTTAGGCAACACTTGGCATCGTGCTGTCTAGTTTTCAGGCATTCAGCTCACAAATTAGCATTAGTAAGTCCACATCAGACATCAAAACTCACATCAGTGGTGCCTGAGACAATGTGGGGCTGAAGTTCTGAAGATCTGCCCTCTCATATACCCTTGCTGCAGAAGGAAGAAAAGATAACTTTAAAAAAATCTTCAAGTAAGAAAGAAGTACACAAGAAGAAATTTTCTCAACTCTATACTCAGAAGTTTCACTACAAATTATCATACTGAATCAAGTTCTGATTTAGACATCTATAGGACCCTGGGTTCCTTCACAAGCAGAAGCATTTCACCATCATCTTTATGACTAAGAAAACTGTCCCATGAAATGGCAGGCTTTGATTAACAGGCTAGTAATAGCCATTACACTCACTTCTTTTGCACAAAGGACTTTAAACTCACATCTACCAACCTTCCAGGAAAGCAGCATAACAACCAGGCTGTTGACTACATAGAAAATATATTTTACTTATCTTCTGTGCTTACTAGATGAGGAAAAGAGGACAGATGTGGGGCTATGCCTCTCCCCAAGAGGCACCTAATCAGATAGAGAGGAATTCTGCTCTTCATATGCTTCTAAAACCATGTGTTTCCTGTTTTAGTTACAGCAATCTGCAAGAAAGAGAAATCTAGAAATTTTCCCTCTTCCAAAGCCCAGTCTTCTACCTCCACACAAACATGAAGTTTACACACACACACAAAGCCGTCCCTGAAAACCCAAGAGCTGTTTTTGAACTGGAGCTCAACAAGTCAGATCAGCCAGTTTTACCAAAACAAAAACAAAAACGCCCCAGCCAAACAAAAAAAAACAACCAACCAAAAAAAAATCACCATCAAAAAATGTGTCCACTACTCACCAATAGGCAATAACATTACCCTTCAGGCAACTGTTCAAACTGTGGAAAGAGACCAAGTCATGGAACTTTTATTTGTTCCCTTACAGACTTTCTGGCAGACAAAATGCAAAAATGTCCACATTAGTATGCTCAGGAGGTGAAAGCTCAAGTTTGCCAGCCCAAGGCACATGGTCAACATCAATAAGAGCATGTCAGTGTGCAACCCAACAGGCTGCATAATTAGACAGGTTTCGGCATTTTCCAGTTGTTGGTGCAGGGAGCTGTTGTAAATTCTTTCATGACAAGGCAGAATGAACAGTGGTAAACACAGCTGGGCTGCACAAGAAATATCAAACCCTCAACTACTAAGTGACATGAGAAAAAGCCTGTCTGAGAACATAAGGGAGGATGTCTACAGTCTTTCATGCTTAACTTCTGTGTGCTTGACCCTATAACTGTAGTGTGTATGTGCCTGTGATGACTTAGGGCACTCTTTTTAAAGAGGAAAAAGTGAGTGCAACTTTCCTCCTACTGTCTCAAAGAAAAAGCATCATATGCATTGCCTCACCTGCATTACCCACCAGCTGCCAGTGTGGGTGGGACTGTTTGAGTGCCAGCACAGAACTGTGCAAAAAAACATGGCTCCATTTCTGGAGCCAGTTTGTCACCTGCTACCTGAGTCACCCACAGGAGGAACTGAGACAGATCGTTTACTTTGGGAGTTTACAGGGACTTGGCAGCACTCTCAGTCTCTGCTTGTACCAACCCCAACAAAGACCATCTCCAGCTATCACTCCTCCTGGCTCTGACCTGAATCTCATTTTCCCAAGCATCTGAAGACAGACCACTTTCCCTGGATCTGTTGCCTCCAGCTCTTGTCCTTGCGTTCTAACCTCAACGAGAAGCATTAGAGGATGGCAGAAAGCACTGGTGGTGCAGGAAAAGCTGTTCCCACAGTCACAGCCACTTCCTGCCTCCCTGTCCTAGGAGGCAGCCATGGCTGTCAGCAAAGTTCTGATCCATCCTTCAAGCCCTCATTTTAAACACATTTCAGGCTGAAAAAGCCTTCAGGAAAAAAACCCACACCAAACAAATAAGGATTTTCAAATTAACAAAGCCTTTGATGGTCCTCAGAGTAACAGATTTCCTTTCTAATCCATCATTTGATGAAATACAGATTGAAATAAAAAAAAACCCAACAAAAAACCCCACCCAAAACCAACCAACCAAAAAAAAACCTAAGCTGATATTGGTCTCAGAAATGCAACAAGTTGAATGTCAAATTCTTGTTGCAAAGTACAAAGAAACTAGAGGAGAAATGGTCAGCTATATTAGTAATAGTGCACTGAACTGGGTGCACTTTTTCATCCTTCTTAAGTCTTGCACTTAAGTAAGTATTTCTTTTCTTACTGAAATTTCAAAGATATGTATTTTTACCCAATGCACACATCTAGATCAGAATTTTATCCCCTCTGGAGGCAGTTTAGTAGTCAATAAATAGCACCAGGACCTAAGAGACCTCAAGCAGCCCTAAGTATATGAAATACTTTGCCCACTTATATTTTAATCTGATTAAACCAGAGCGAATCAATGCTGCTGTACAAATATTTGCCAATAGCCACAGCCAACTACCATGCCAGAAATGTATTAGGCAGAATAAGAGAGAGAGCTGCTCATCTCATGCAAATTTAATGTCAGAATATATTATCTGTGACTGCATTTTACAACTCAGCAGGTCTTTGTGTGGAAGATAAAACACTCTGATTTACAGCATTATAAATGCTTGCTAAACGCCCTAATTGCCCTCTCTTCTTTCAAAGTGGCACTTTATTACCAGCTTACAGAGTGTGTTATGTAAGGCAGATGATTTCCCCCTGATTCTTTATTGACACCTTAAAAAAAATCTGTATTTTACTAATATTCTTTTGAATAAGAAGAGTGTCTACTTTACCTTGGCATTCAGTGACGAACAGCCACATTTGGCTCCTCGTTACTATGGCAATATTACGTAGGAGGTACAGAAACAGACTGATGCTTTCATCTTCTCCCTTTGTACTCAGAATATACTCTCTTCCTCCCTTTTACTTTTGAATAAAACAGCCACAAAGGGAGGTGGTCAACCATTCAGAGAATCAAAACAAAGGTCGTTTTATTAACTTTCTTGTTATATTAACTGCGGGTAAATTGTAGGGCTATGAACAACAAAGACCTTAAGATAAGATCTTGCAAGCAAAGAATTTTCCTTCTTTTCAGGGAAAAAAAAAATAAATAAGATAATGCATGAGTGATCCACTGTTGCTTGCTTCTTGAGCAAAACTGAACCTGTTTGGTGTTTAGCAGGCAATGGCGAGAGCAATGCTCTCTCACATAGCTTGCTGTTTCCCATGGAAACAACTAAAACAGTCAATGTATGCCCATTTGTGACTGTGGGATAAAATTCCACTTTTTATGTGACTCCATCCAAGAGGCAATGGAAACATGCTGCTAACAACACTTCATCTGGATTCATTTCCTTCCAACTAGCAATTCTTTGACTCCTTTCCCCTTCTTAAAAAAAAAAAAAAAAAAAAGCANAAATATTCAAGTTAAAGGTAATACAGCAACACAACTCCCCTCCCAGAAGTCAGAGACCCCAGGAGGGGCTCCCAACCACCCTTCCACCTTCTCCCCACCCCTGTACCTTACCCCAAGGTTTGCCTTATGCACAGGGTAAATTATGAGGATCGGCCAGGGGAGTTAGAAGAAAAGTGGTTAGTGACAATTAATCAGCAGAGGAGCCAGAGCCAGAAGCTGCTAGACCACCCGAGCTGCTCTCCCAGCAAGAGACAGACAGACACTGACTTATCTATATGTTTTGGTTATTGTTCCCAAACAATTCTTCAGCAAGCGTATGAGTGAAGTAGACATCATGATGTTTTCCTTTCACAGCCTATAGTGTAATTTTTCTTTATTAAAATATTCTAATTAGCCTCAAACCAGCACACAATGCAAAGTAAACTCTTCAGGTGATCAATGCAATGTGAATTAAGTAATTGGTCCTGCTGGGTCTAACCAAGGTTTACAGCAAAATACCTTATTTGTATCTATTGTCTCAGCCACTTGCAGAATCTCTCTCCCTGCTTGCATCAGTCAAAGCAAACCAGCTAAGTAAAGATCCCCAGGCTAGCCAAGCTCACTGGACATAATGGTTTACAGAACATGCATGTTAAGCAGCTCAACCAGCTGAGCCCAAAGAGGAGCTTTGCCACAGATGGGGATCAGCCAGTGGTGGAACAGCCATCTAAAACCAGGTTTGCTGCACTCCTGTTCTGATTGCAATCTGTATTCATCTACCAACGGTGAGTGAAACAGTTTTTTCCTGCAAATGTCTTCCCAGGTTCATTGCTCTGAAGCTAAGGAAAAGAAAAGAAAGCAATGAAATTCCACCCCCTCCTCCCCTCCACCCCAATTACTAACAAAATAAGCCAACTCTTCAAACTCGAGATTTTAGGATTTTTAACTTGATATACTACATTGCCATTCAGATGAGCACACCATTTGATAGACAACTTTTTGTTGCCCATGATTCTACTTATACTTCAGTACAGACAACCCATTTTTCTTTCTCCTTTGCCAAGTGGTCTGTAGTTTTAACAACTATGCATTCTTAATGTATGTTCCTGTGGCTTTCAGCAATTTTTAAATATCTTGCCTGTGGAGGTAGAGCTCCCCAGTTACCAGATTTAAGCCTACAGGCTATTGGCTTAGTCTTTCAGAAATTTAATTAAATCCTTGGATGTAGCCTGGAGATTCCAAGCAATCCATAAACTTCAGGATTTTTAATTCCTACTGACATAAAAACCAGAATTACTTTGTCATGTTGTTGCATAGAAATGCAGAAAAAACCCACAGAAACGGAATAAGCTTAACTTTGCAGCAAGACATTTCCCATAGGCTGCAGCAAAGCACTAAAGAGACATATTTTATAAGAATTTCAGGAAAAGGGAAAAAAAAAAAAGACAATCCCCAACTGGGAACTGTCAGCATGACCCATAACAAGATTAGTACTAGGGGTGTGAATGCCATACCTTGCACATTAAGCTTTTCCAAACATGCCAGGAACTGAATAACAGCTCAAAAGACACTGTATGAACCAACAATAATTCAGTATTCACCCTTTCACAGTATTTGCCCATGAAATATTGCCACTTTAAAATTGAAGACATCCTACTGATCACTAACAGTATATGGGTCAAACTATTTCCCATTTTGCAAAAGTTTATTGTAAGCTCAATGGGGAAAAAAGTAGAAAGATGTAACAACAAAAGTGTGGATTTAAGTCACAAATATAAAGATATTAAGGAACCATTTACTAATGCTATGTTGTGTATTAACCTCCAAATACACAGTATCACAGTATCACAGTATCACCAGGGTTGGAAGAGACCTCAAAGATCATGAAGTCCAACCCATTACCACAGACCTCAAGACTAGACCATGGCACCAAGTGCCACTTCCAAACCCGCCTTGAACACCTCCAGGGACGGTGACTCCACCACCTCCCTGGGCAGCCCATTCCAGTAGCCAGTGACTCTCTCAATGAAGAACTTTCTCCTCACCTCCAGCCTAAACTTCCCCTACCAAGTCAAATAATTTCTACCTTAAGATGACCCACATAAAGTCTGCACAGAATATTTTCCTCAAAGTTAGAAGCAGCTCACCTATGGACTGAAAAAAATCCATTCTCCATAGATCCAATGGTTGAAGACAGTGGCTAGTAAAAAATATCTTCACCCAACTATTTAACACCAGTACATCATAGTATTCTTTTTTTTAATGTTGTTTTTACAGAGTACTTGTGCCTGTCCAGAGAAGTGGGTAGTCACCGCAAATTGACGTGCAGAAGGTTTGTTAACATGTAAAACAGCCTACTCAGAGTAATGAAATCCACTCTCAAGATCTCTTCAGCACTTCACACAGTGGTAAAAAAATAAATCCTGATGACACATAGTTGCAACAAAACAGTCTCCCAGAAATAACTCATCCAATTGTTTTCTCTTTCTGTCTTTTCTTCAAACTTTGTACAGCAGGAGTAAAGGAGAGAAAGGGGAGATTGGTTTACTTCATTATTAGGAACTATATGAGATGTTATAATACTTGTTTCCCCAAGGTGAAAAAAAAGGGGTTGATGAGAATGGGGAGGACTATTATATGATTATCTATTAAAATGGCTGATCTCTGTTAAGGCCTTCAGATACAAGGCAGTAAGTAGAATCATGGAATGTTTTGGGTTGGAAGCATCTTTTAAGGCCATCTAGTCCAACCCCCCTCCAGTGAGCAGGGATGTGGTCAGCCAGATCAAGTCACTGAGATCCCTGTTCAACCTGACCTTAAATGTTTCCAGGATTTCTACCACCTGTCTGGGTAATCTGTTCCAGTGTCTCACTATCCTCATTGTAATTTTTTTTTTCTTCTATCTAGTCTAAATCTACCCTCTTTGAATTTAAAACCACCACAACTTCTCCTGTTGCAACAGGCCCTGTTAAAAAGGTTGTCCTCATCTTTCTTACAGGCCCCCCTTAAGTACTCAAATGACACAATAAGGTGTCCCCAGAGTCTTCTCTTCTTCAAGTTGAACAACTCAAACTTTCTTGTCTTTTGTAATAGGATAGATGCTCAATTCATCTGATCATTTTTGTGGCCCTGCTCTGGACATTCACCTGCAGGTCCATGTCTTTTTTGTGCTGAGGATGTGAGAACTGGACTCAGTACTCCAGGAGAGGTCTCACCAGAGTAGCAGAGAGAGATAGAATCACCTTCCTCAACCTGCTGGCTCAACCTGCAGGTAAATAAACATGTTTTCAAGGAATGTCACCACAATTACTGGATAGATTCTGGTTTAACATAGGAAAAGAAACAAAACAAAACAAAACAAAACAAACCCGAACAAAAAACAACCACCAACCAACCAACAAAAACCCAAAATGACAACAATAAACCACAAAAAACCCAAGACAAAACACAAAAAACCCAAAACAGAACAACAAGAAACCAAAACAACCAAACAGTGAAAGTAGAGCCAGAGCTCCCAATGAGCACGGTTCCCCGTTTCTTGCCATGGAGTTGGTCACGGTGCCGGTGCACAGGACCTGGGCTCTAGGAAGTGCTGCAGGATGGTGGACACAGGCTTTCCCTGCAGCTCTGCCAAGGGAAGGGCAAGAGTAGGCTGGACCACATGAGGTCTTGTGGATACTGCTCCTATCTGCTTGACGTCTCTTCTGGGCCTAGGTTGCCTCCACTAGGTTTTAATTTAGGGCACTGAGGGTGTGGTGGCTTAGCACTGTACCTATTCAGCTTTTGCAGTTCGGAAAATGCGCTGAAAATCATTTCCCATCCCTTTGCTACATGACTTCTGTGGTCCGCTGTCAGCACTACACTGACAGGTGAAACTCAGGCAGCCAAGTAAACAATAACACAAACCCCAGAATAACAGAAATTAATACAGTTTGCTCTCTTCCTTGCTAACTGCTAAGAAGCTAATAGCTCCTGTGCTAATTTATTTTTATGCTTAAATAGGGTCTTTTTCTCCCCTTTTCATACAGAGTTCAGCTTTTATGAGCACTCAGAAGTGTGATGATAACAGAAAGGCTGAGGAAATTCTTACATTCCTTTAGTTAGTGTGCTGAAAGCTGGCTCTCAGTTGACCATTAACTCAACACTCACCTACAATGTAAGACTCATCTGGGGAGGAGAATTCATTCTTAAATATTTTATTACACTTAGCACTTCCACCAAAGATGTGAGCCCTCACAGTAAGAATGACCCAAGGTCAACATCTCAAAGCACCTTAGTGTAAAACACAGGCTGTGTGTTCTTGATATCTTCAATTTAATAAAAACAAAACCACCAAGAAAATTTTAAGCCATCCCAGAGCTCTCAAGCCTTTGTCATACATTGCAAAGAAAAGGGGGAAAAAAGGCCAAAGGCTTAACTTTCTTCTAAAAAAAACTTTACTAGCCCTTCCAGTAGAATTAAAAGGTGCTAAAGGACCTTATTTCATTTTCTATGCACTCATTGTTATGACTGGGAACCAGCTTCCACTGGAAGAACCTCCTCACCATACCACATTCATTTGCAGGTCTGTTCCTGAAGCTGGTGGTGCATTACATGTGAGATCCTTACGTTGACCTGTCTCAGAGCCTCAAAACTCTTACTGAAACTGCTAGATAAAATTAAGGTTTGTCTCTTTTACAATTCCTTGATGAGGACTTGCACCAACACAGATTCAGAAGGTAAAATAATTAATAGGTGTAATTTATTAATGCAGCAGATACAGCTGATTGCTGGTGACTGCAAGTGGTTGAGCTTCAGTCAATAAATCCTGGTGACATGCAACACACTAAGATAGAAACCTTTGCAATAGTGCTAATGTATGATAGAAATGCAGCAGAAGTTAAGATGTATATTGAAGGCATGATTCTTCCCAAGAAGGTGTCCCTGTCTTGGATGGAGGAAAAGGAGCATAGCCTGTTGACCAAACTCATCTCTGCTAAATCCATGATCTTTCCCATCTCCCCAAGAGGTATTCCTCTCTTGGTTTTTATGTCATAATCTCATTTGTCTCTGCATTCTAGGGTAGCATTTAGCATGATTTGGGTGGACAGTTGTGTAACACAATCTTTGTTTAGCATGTACTCTCTTTGACTCGTTATCATACTGTCAACTTTAATATTAATTTTAGAGTTAATTAGGAAAAGGTCTCCACTTGGTGCTAGAGCCTTCGAAATCTGTTTTGAAGATATATAATTTTGTTGTCTTAGCCTTGCTTCATTATTTTTAGCTGAAACAGGGTTGTCTTACCTTCACAAGTCTCCTTCCTTCAGCCGCTTGGCAGGCCAGCTTCATGGATCTTCATTTCCAAAGATAACATAAACACCACTTGGTTGTCAGCATCTCAGCCTCTCTTCTGAAGAACACTAATTAACTTGTGTTCATGTCACACGGCAAGCTGTGCAGTTATCTCACAGCTGGGTAGAGATCTGGACCAGAAGCCATCGGTTCAGCAGCCCTGCCACACCATTATTCCTGTTAGTGTCATGGTGTTTCCCCCATAATCTCACAAGCAGCAAAAGAATCTGTGAAAAACAGACTAGTGTCACTATTTCAAGAGATTTGATTCATTGTTTCCTTACTGGGAAGGGAAAAAAACCACTCGTGTCTTTCTTGGAGGTCAGGTACTGAGCTGCAGCAACTTTGGTGCCCGAGCAGACCTGACAGGGTAGATAATCACCATCTCTTTCAGATCATAACACAGATAGCAGCAGAGAGCTCACACATTGCTCTAACTTGCAAAACAGTGATTCCTCTTTCCGGAAGTATCATAGACAAAGCTTAGCTCTTAAATTCTTCCCCCTTTTCCAAAACCACTAAGTGGAAGGACTTTTCTTAAGAGACAAAAGAAAGTTGGAGAGAGATTTTTTTACAAGAGCATATAGTGACAGAACATGGGGTAGTGGCTTTTAACTGCAATAGGGTAGAAGTTCTTCACTGTGAGGATGATGAGGCACTGGAAGATTGCCTGGAGAGGTTATGAACAGCCTGTTCTTGGAAGCATTCAAGGCCAGGTTGGATGGGGCTCTGAGCAACCTAGTCTAGTGGAAGATGTCCCTACCCACGGTAGGGATATGGAACCAGGTGATCTTTAAGGTCTTCTGCAACCCAAACCACAATATAATTATATGAGTGTGCCTTTAAGTACTTCAGAAAAATGGCCCTCAAGAACAAAGAAACATCCTCCAACTGAAAGGAGGATGCTCAAGATAGACACTACTCCTCTACTTTCAGGAGAGTGGCTACCAAATGCTGGTGCTCCCTTCCAGCTGCATGTGGCATCCATTAGGCAGGTCTGAGAGCTGCAGGTGTACTCTCATCCCTACTGAGAAGTAGTATGGTACTAATCATGCCAGCGGGGTGGGGAAAATGAGATTCAGAGTAGAACATGAGAGCAAACTCAGCAATGCACAGGGCTGGGGCTGTTCAGGTAGAGAAACATGAGGTTTGCTGGTGTCTGGCTTCTGCAGGCTGATTTGTCAATGTACCTTCTTCATCTATTAGCTGCCTTCAAACCAAACCAAAACAAAAAAGCAAAGCCAAGCAAATCAAACCCCAAACCAACAAGAAGCCTCAAAAACCTCCCCACAACAAACCATCAAAAACCCCAAACCTCAGTATATTTGTGAGATTTTTTCTTTTCCTTTTTTTGTTTTAAAAATTTTATTTTGTGCTTTCCCCTTTTTCAACCATAAATCATACTGATGCATTTGGAGGGAGAAAGGAAGCTATCCAGCCTGAAGAAAATATTGATTATTTTAAGCATCCATGGCACCAGATGCTCATAACTCCCTTTCAGCAGCTAAAAGGGTTCTGAGTGGGAGGCTTAGGCTGAGGCACTTTAACTATGACTAATATAATGTAAAAATCAAATGTAGTGACTTCCAGGCTGCTTGTTGTTTCTCATGGCAAAAGCAGATCTTTGCCATCTGAAAATTATTCCTGAACACATCTAATCTGCCTACCAGTACAGAACAATTCTTCATTTGTTTCACTGAGGCATACTGGCAGCTCTACAGGCTGAGAACAAGGGGAAGCCAGCAGCAGCTCTACTCAACCTGGGGAAGCTCCCATGACTTTTGCTGAGCCCAGGCACAGCAGAGGGACAGGAGGGATGTTATTTCACAGCATTCTACTGGCATTTTTCCTTTGTGTTAACAGTACTCTGTCCTGAACCTATGGCTCAGGCAAAGGAAAGCTCAGGCTGACTGGAGTCTGGTGTGTTGAGGGCCCTGTGGTGGGAAATTTCAGTTCTCAGCACTTTAGAGGGCTCTTACTCTTTCAGCAAGAAAAGGAACTGTGATATATTCGTGACAATATGCCTATTAATTATGGATTAAATAATGTATCTTAAATAGTGCTAGCAATGCTGCTCGAAGACAAACACAATGATGTATTTGAGTTTTCACTGCCAACTGAATCTCCAGAGGCATTTTTGTCTTTTGAAACCCGCAACTAGTCTCAAGCATTTCATAACACACATTAATGAAATAAAAAATCAGGTTTATTATATTTAATTTTCCTGCAATTGTGAATACTAGAATTTATTGGTTTTGGTGGTTTGTTTTTTTTGTGGTTTGGTTGTTTGGTTTTGGGTGTTGGTGGTTTGTTTGTGTGTGTGTGTGTGTGTGTGTGTGTGTGTGTTCTTTGTTTGGTTCTTAATTTTTAAAAACTGCAAAAATACTGAGATGCAAGCTACACACAAAATTAACAGAAGTTACTCCCTCTGTCTGCTCTAATACCACTTAAAAATTTGATAGGCATTTCAGATTAAAATATTCAGAAAACTAGGAGCATCATTTATCATTAAAAGGGTGCAGTAAGTTAGCAATACTGACAACAATAAATCTTTGTTTATGTTCAGTGAAGGAGGTATTGTTCCAAGCAGACATGAATTATGTGACTACAGAGAGCCCAGAAGCTCTTAACATCCAGCCCATATAAGAACTGCATATCCTCATCTTCGAGATGAGCTCACATCAGGCCCACTTCCAGTTACCATGTACAATGACTTACCTAATACAAAAGGTTATAGCTGTATGATCTTGGGGTAGCTTTGTTCAAATTAAACTTCTTTTTTATATCTATCTAGGCAGTTCTGAAAGTTCCAAGGTTCTTCTTTCTAGTGGACTTTGGGCATGTTCCTCTTTTGTCAGGCTTGATGTTTCTGATTCCAGCTGCCCCACTTCCAAGTCATGTTGCATTTGCTGCTGTCATGCATCCAAATTTATTGAATTTCCTGCTGCACATCAGACTCTGAACAAAGCTGCTTTCAGCCTCACAAGGAAGCTTTATCATTCTCCAGTCCTTAATGAGTGGACCACTTGTCATTGCAGTTGGAGATACTGACTTTAGTTGATAGGAAAGCACAGAGCAGTTTTAAGGAGCAACATTTATAAGAGTCCAGGATACTCCTTTCCACACTCCCACTTGCTAAAGACACACAAGATGAAAACTCACTTACAGTTCAATTACTACTATTTTCCTCATTGTTAGAACGAAAAACAAGCCCAAAAGTGTGTCTGATATCAATTCAACATAAGCTTAATTTGACAGGAAATTTGCAATTGTTATGGCAAATTTATGTTAAGACGTTATTGAAAATTGATGAGTCTGGCAGAACTCCATGCAGACTCAGTTAAAATGGTATGAAGATGCATGTGCTTCATAGCTAGTGCTACAAATCACTCTATATTTGCATAAATTAAGTAGGATTATTCTCCATACATTCTCTGTCTCATGCTTTTCTCTGGCCTATGAGCTATTTCAAACCTGTATTATATTGGTTCATTACTTTTTCAATAGCTATATCAGTGTGTTTACTAAATATTTTCCCAAAGCATCTCTCCTGCCATTCTTGAGGTTTCTGGAAGGAAAAAAAAAAAAAAAAAAAAAAAAAAAAAAGAAAAAAGAGGAAAATTTATTTGAACAAACCTGGAGCAAAAGGGAATATTGTACAAAATGTAGCACGGCACTATGTTATGCGACTAATTTACAGAAAGGTTTCTCTGTTCTAATTTAACAGGACAGTCAACACTGACATCATTTGGTGTGAAGAACTGACATCTACATGAAATGTGTGATTCCCAGTTTGTGGCACTGAGCCGTTTAAGTAAACTCAACATGTTCCTACATGCTCAAGCACTCATTTACAAAATGTTTACTATATAATAGCAAATACTTGGATCTTACTTTTGTTTTGAGAAGCTATATCACAGTGTGAGAGTGGCAGTAAACACCCAAGATAACAACTGTATGACTGTTAAGATTTACCTTTGCATTTTCACTAGTAATTCTTTGCACACGTAGCTTCTCTCGTCTCCTCGCCTCTCCCAACATACAAAACCCTGATGAGAATCAGGTGGTCACAGCCTGGAGCAGCGGGAGGCTGGAGAAGCTGCGGCAGGTCACGGGTGTGGAAGGCCAGGTATTCGCCGGGGAAGGCTGACAAAGGCTGATGCCGCTACAGTTCCTCCCTCCTCCCCCTCGTACACTGACAGCAGCTCTAAAGGCCGGACGTGTTTGCCTGTGAGCGGAGTAAAATCTCGCAATCCAAGCACGGATCCCGTCTCTCATCTCTCATTCGAGAGCAGAGTATCGCAGCAGCCTCTGACCACACCGCTGCCTCCATCCTCCTGTTCTTTGGGGCTCTCCTCAGGGAGGTTGCTTCCCACCAAGCCGACACGACGCGGGGCCAGCATTGCCTCCATGTCCACTCGGCAGGGATCGCGGGGAATGGAGGGGGGGTGGTGTCCCTGCCCTCTGCTCATTATCTCGCCTGCTCGTGCCGCAGCGGGCCACCCGTCTCGCTGAACCCCAGCCGCTGCGTTTGCTTGATGAGGCATCCAGCGCCTCAGCGTTTTGTTTGCAGCGGTAGTTAAGTCAGTGGCCGTGACCAGCAACCATCCTAAACAAGCGTTTTGAACTATAGTCGCTATCTTTACAGCCACCAGCCGACAGCCTCTCGCAGACATCCACACGCAGTCACAGCCCACGAGGAGCAGCACAACGCGAAGCTAGTAAGGTGGTACGGCTACTTCAACACAGAACTCGAGTAATTTATTCAAATAAATAAAAATGAACTTTTATGTACAAATATACAAAATCATTAAGCACATCTTATAAAGTAGTCATAAGTCTGAAAAAAAAACACGAGGGGGGAGACAGGACGTCCACAACGTCTTCTCTCGCTCCCAGCACCCGGTCACTGGCGGGCGGAGGCCGACGCCTCTCCTTTGTCTCTCTCCTCAAAGGCGCTTCCGCACCGTGAACCGGCTCAGGACCGTGGGCCTCAGCACACAGCCCCCACCGTAACCCGCCGGGTCTCCCCCGGCGCAGAGACACTACAAAGGACACAACAGCTACGGACAGTGGATGGCTGCACCGCCTTCTCCACAGGCCCGGACGCCGGCCGTTCCCCCAGCCCCTGTCCCTCGACGAGGCTCAGAGGGTGCCCAGATGCGGCAGCGTGTCCAGCCTGTCGGAGCGGTCGCGACTGGCCGCGCTCTCCACGCCGCGCAGCCACTCCGTGCACTTTCGCACCAGTCCCTCATCCACCGCGGCCCCCGCCCCCGCCGCCTCCTCCTCCTCATACTCCTCATCGTCGTAGCGGTGCCTGTCGTTAAGCAGCGAAATCTTCAGCAGGGCGCGCAAGTCGCCGCCGCCCGCCCGGGCGCCGCGCCTAGCCGGGACCGCTCTGCCGCCCGGGGTCGGGGCTGGCTGCCCCCGCTGCCGCTCCTGGCTACGGCGCTGCAACAAACGAACGGCCTCCGGCGGCAGACTCAGCGAGAAGCGCAGGGCAGCCTCCCCTTGCGCTCCGCCGAGGCTCTCACAGGAGCGGCTGCCCGCTCCCGGGGCCCCCGGGCGGCCCCGCGGTTGCGGCGGAGCGGCGGGCTGTAGGCGCCCTCCTCGTTCGGCCGGCGGCCGTCGCTGCAAAGAAGAGCAAGGCCAAGAACTGGATAGGGGGGCCGCCCGCTCCGGGGGCGCCCCCCGCACCTTCCTCGCCGCCTTATCCTCCACGGGCCGAGGAGCCGCCTTTTTGGGGGTTGTCGCCTGCGGCGGCTTCTTGGGCTGTACCCGAGCAGCGACAGGAGAAGCAGCAGGGGCCGGCAGAATGGGCGGCAGGGACGTGGTACGGCCGGTAGCTCCCTCCGGCTCCTCGCTGCGGGCCCAGGCGGCCGCCGTGCGCGTTCCGGGTACGGCAGCGCATCTCCCCGCAGGCGGACAGGGCCCCGTGGCGCGCCGGGGCTGCAGCCCCATAGCCAGAAGCAGACGAGGAGACCCCTGCCGGCAGCACCGCGGGGCACGAGCTCCGTCTGCTCCGACAGCCGCTGCCTTTCCCCCTCGATAACCCGCCCACCTTCCCGCCCTTCGCCCGCCCCGGAACACCCCTCTCCACTCCTGCGCGGTGGGCGTGCGAACAGCAACAGGGGGCTAATGACAACAGTCGAGGCCTTCCCGGACCAGATCGCAGAGGGCGCTACGCCGCCACCGCCCCCTCTCCCCACTCCCGCCCAGCCCACAACGGACCCGAAGGCAATGTCCGGTGGAGTCATATTCCCTGAGGCTGGCAGACTGAATTCCGTCTGAAGTCCTCAAGCGCCTCCTGGGTAGGGGCAAGCTTTTAAAGTCACATTAAACTAACACTCTCACACCACCTTCAAAATGTTATTTTGAGCAGACTGTACACTGAGCAGACTATCGGTGCTGGTTTGAGGCTAACTGGGATATTTTATTTAAAGAAAAAAAATTAAGAGGCTGTGAAAACAGTGGTGATGTCTACTTCACTCATAGGCTTGCTGAGATGTATAAAAACAAGGGCACAAACATAGGTAACAGAGAGTATCTCTCTCTCTCTCTGTGAGCTGGTGTATCTTCTGGCCTTCTCTGTGTAACCTAACTAATCACTCTGCTTCTAACCAGCCCTGCCGATTCTCCACAGTCACCTTGCACATAAGGCAAACCCTGCGGTAAGGTAGAGGGGTGGAAAGAAGGTGGAAGGGTGGTTGAGAGCCCCTCCTGGGGACTCTGATTTCTGGGAGGGGGATTGTGTTTCTGTATTACCTTTAACTTGTATATTTCTGTAAATATTCATGTACATTGTGTATATATGTATGCTTGTATATTGTGCTAAGCTGTAAATATAGCTTCGTTCCTTAACTTCCAGCTGGCTGAGTCTAGTCTGGGTGCTTTTCATAGCCGGGGGGGTGGTGGGTGGTGTAACTCCCAAACCATCACACTTGTGCCTACATGAAATCCAAAATACACAAACCTCATTGAGGCTGAGAGCAGCGTGTCTTGGTCAATAAGGAGCCCAATTCAGAGATCCCTCTGCTTGGTGTCCATTTAATGTGACTGAAGCAAAGCACGTTGCTCAACACTTCTCTTGGGTTTTTGAGGAGGAAGGCATTAATTTCCTACCTTTTAAAGCACCCTAAACAGTAATAGAGGTCTGGAGAAGTTTCATGTGGTAGCGGTAAGTATGTATAGGTTCCAAATTAATTCAGTATTACTATCACTCCAACATTTGGTCTAAAAAGCTACAGCATATTTCTATAGATTTTACTTCAAAACACTATTTTAATCAGGGTACCACAATTTCATCAGAAGATGGGTATAAGGTATGCAGTGGACAAGAACAGATACATCTACAGTTTCGTGCTGTCATAAAAGGCTATTTATACAGTGATAACACTTCTGCTATGAACTTTCAGAACATTCATGCACAACAAATAGGATGTGAAAGAGCAAATGATAGCAGCATAGAGCCCTAGAATTTTTTCAGTTGGAAAAGACCTTTTAAGGGAGAAGAGACCTTTTCCCACCTCATTACAACTTCCTTTCAGGTAGCTGCAGAGTGCAAAGAGACACAGAAAGCCAACTTTTCCCCAAACAACTCTGATTGCCTTAGATACTGCTCACAGGACCTGTTCTCCAGCCCTTCACCAGATCCACCACCCTTCTCTGGACATGCTCCAGCAACTCAATGTCCTTGTAAAGAGGGGCCCAAAACTGAACAGAGTATTTGAGGTGTGGCCTTGACAGTACTGAGTACATGGGCACCATCACTTCCCTGCTCCTGCTGGCCACACTCTTCTTGGTACAAGCCAGGATGCTGTTGACCTCCTTGGCTCCCTGGGCACACTGCTGGTTCATGTTGTCAGATGTCCACCAGCATCCCTACGTCTTTTTCTGACAGGCAGCTTACCAGCCACTCTCCTCTAAGCCTGTATAGGGTTGTTGCATGGGGTTGTTGTGACCCAAGTGCAAAACCTGGCTTTTCCCCTTGTTAAACTTCGTACAACTGACCTCAGCCCATCAGTATAGTCTGCCCAGATCCCTCTGCAGAGCCTTTCTACCTGTCAACGGTTTATGGAGCGGACAGAATTAAAAATTATTTTAGTTTCAAAAGGCAGTAAAATAAAAATGCTCATACTGAATTGGAGAGAGTATTTAAAGATGTGAAGGAAGATAAACTACGGAATACATGAATCCTTAACACTTAATACAGATACAGGATACATGGCAATTCCCCCCAAGCCTTTCCCCCAACCAGGCTAAACCACAAAATCCCAGTGCTCATTTTCTTCCCCCTCCATTCTCTTCCATTAGGCCCAAGCAGGCCTAACTGTGCAGCTAGAAATTCACTGCATCCTTGAAGGCCACAGTAAAGTTATTCCCCTATTAGTCACCTACATAAGACCCCATCCACAGAGCCAAAGGAAAGGAGAAAAAAGACAGAGATTTGACTTTGCTGCCTACTTATGAAGTGGTAGCAGGACTATGGGATTGAGTAACTGAAACTACAATTTCCAGGGTCTACCTCCTAGACCTCTCACGTCCTCCTGGAGAACTCTATGGCTTTCTTAAGGGGACCTGGGCCAAACCACCACACTACCTTAGACTACACCAGCACTCCCACCCAGTTTGGTGTCACACGCAAACTTACTAAGGGTGCACTCAATCCACTGATTCAGATCATCGACAAAGATGTTAAAGGGAACTGGCCCCAATACTAAACCCTGAGGAACACCACTCATGACCAGCCACCAACTGGATTTAACTCTGTTCACCACCACTCTTTGGGCCAGGCCATCCAGTTTTTTACTCAGTGAAGCGTCCACCCATTCAAGCTGCATGCAGTGTGTGTGCTCTGTATGATGATGAACAAACTGAATCCTTAAACACTCAGGAGAGAAAAACCAAGAAAGCACAAGATGTATCAGACCTAAGTACATATAAAAATGACACCAGTACATGGAATCTTTTAACTTCAAATCCATGCTGCTCTAGTGATCTGATATCAGTGTTAACTGATGAGTGTTAACTTTATTATTTATCACAGTGCATAAATGAAAACCCCAAATCCAAGTAGCTAACACCATTCTAACTAAAAGACTACAGGGAAAGTGATTGTGTACCATAATTGGTGATTGGTGGGCAACTCTGAAGCAAATAACTGCCTGTCCCTGAAGCACCAACTAGAGGATCTCCCCAGTGTCAGTTATGGTCAGTAGAAGCAACTGAGAAAGGGGTGGTGACAGTCAGTTCCAGGATGACGTAACCACCACCTGTACATATACTAGTTCACCCTCAATGAAAACTGAAAACTAAAAGGAGCTAAAAATTCACTCAAGGTCTGCCAGCAGCCAAGGGCTGTGACAGGCAGAGATGGAGAGGCTGTCAGTACATCATGCAGCACCAGTGAGCTGTGGGGTTGGGACTACCTGGTTCCCTATCACCAACAGGAAAAATCGGCAATCTATCGCTACTAATAAGTTAAAAGGTGAGGTCTGGTTGGCAGTTTAGTTGCAAAACCACACCACTATCCTTTATACAGCTTCTCCAGAAGCTGCTGCTATCTGTGCAACATACACTGAAATTTTAAACAGGAATGTACTGCAATTAGTCTCCTAACCTGTCTTTCAGTATTCAGCTTTTAGGCTATTTTCTCCTCCCTGATACTGCAACTTGCATGCCTTCTATTTGTGGCTTATCAGAAAAAAATCCAGTGCCCTCCCACCCCCAGCAACTGAGATTTTAGAGTGAGGATAACCAAGCATATCCATCTTGTGCTAGAAGAACTTCTTGTCATACAGTATCGGCCATCAAACATTAAGGATCTAACTTTACTCCTGAATAACTGAACAGCTCTTAATTCCAAAAGACTAATTTCAGAGTATTTCATCCCAATCTGTTACCAATTTAAATCAAAATGAACAGTTTCTGTAAATACTAACATGGATAAGCTTTCAAGTCACTTCTGCAAATCTAATCATCAAATTTGGATGCAGTCATACCTATATCCCACTTTTTAGATTTTCATATTTTTTCAATCGTAATGCTGAAATTTTCAATAGCTAAATAAATTTTAAAAAATTAGTTTAGGCATCTTTAAAACAAAATTATTTTACAAATTTAATTTATGTAACAGCTATAAATTTTTACTAAAAGTATTTAAGTATGAAAGTTAAAAAATATATATATTTAAAATACAGCTTTTAATAAAATTCAACAAGCTTTCAACAGGTCTTTCATATACTCTCATTAAATTTTTCTCCATAAGGCACATGCATAAACATCTCAAAGAAGCAATTGATTATAATTTACCAACTCTTTACAACATTTACCAAACTCTGTCTTTGGAAAAGCATACAATGAATAATATACAAACAGAAATGGCACTCTGTAAATTTTAGACAGAACTGTAAATGACAACTTTACACATATTATCCAGATATCAGTGGCTTGCCTGCATGGGAGGAATAAACTGTTACTGGATGCAACGTAGTCTCAAGACTACTTTGTACACAGTACTTTAATGTACTTCTCTGTTAAAAAAAGCCTAAAAGTTCAAGAGTTAATGCAAACAGTTCACTGAATGTATTTTTGAAACTGGTTCTAGTAAAAATTATTACATCCCTCAAATGCAAAAGGCAAAGAAAATACCAAGTCGTTACTTCTTATTTAACGAATGGAAAAGTATGGTTGTTGAAGGAAAATTCAAAGAGCAATAAAAAATCAGCTTTTAAAGTGTACAGTGGTTCTTCTTTTTAGTTTACCCCAGACAGGTTGTGAAGCATTTAATCACAGCATCCCTTTAAAAAGGAAAAAAAACAAGTCAGTCATTTTCTATTTTCTTCATATATGTATCAACCATTATATTAAAAATATTCCATAAACACAGAAAAAACACAATAGTTTATCAAATGCAGGAACTTGGCAGATATCCACGAGCAAGCACCTCTGCAGCACCAGTTAAACCAAAGGCTCCAGCCTATTCTGGTCAGCCCATACTGTCTATGTCTTCCACACTGTTTACATTCAAGCACATGCTAAAATGCAGCTTTAAAAACTGTTTTGCACCACACTTCATGGCTTAGCAAAGGCAGAGACTTATTCCACAAAGGCTAGACAGCAAGAGTAGTGCTGAGAAGTCTGCCAATCCAGACCAAGAGCAAAGGATGGGTGCTTCCAGTTCAAGTCATATCACAGTTGGATCCCCATGTTGCAGGAAAGAAGGGTCTATGCTGCACTAACAGTAAGGCTGCCTCAGTCTTAAGGTTTGAAAGATCTGAAGAGGTCTATTTGTTTAACCAATACTAATTAAACTTTTCTGATCATTCTCTTTAGTCTCCATTGTGCTATTTTTTTCAAAAAAATATCAACTATTAAAGAGTAGAATTTGTTTATTTGGTTTGTTGCCATTTTGCATTTTTTTTGCTTTTTATTTTGCCATGCCAGCAGGTTATACAAAAAATAACTGAAACCAAACCACAAAAACCAAAGCAACCAACAAACCCACAAACAAGTTGAGTAAATCATTAACACAGTTAAATAGTGGTAATTTTACTTAAATCAAGATAAATGCATACTTTAAAGAAATTAGACAATATTGTTCTCTGACATGTAACATGGGTGAGATCACTATTTCTGTGAGGAAGGCAGCCTACATGGGAAATTTATGATCACATTCCACATCAGCAAATAACTCAATAATGCCTAAAGAAATTACTGTACTACTAAATGCAGTCTGTGTAAAACGTAGGTCTTTGGTTCATACAAATCTATCAAAGAAAATCAAAGAAATTAAATGATACATATAACCTAATCGTTTTCTGCCCAGCACTTCAAATACTGTTGTTATGGAAAAAGACCAGTGACTAGCAACTCAAATTGTTTTCTGTGCAGAACAGAACATTTGAAAAATAAAGGTAAAAAAGAACAATCCTACTGAGACTGCCACATGGCCACAGAACTAAGAATTCAGAATATCACTTTTGACCGGGTAAGAAATAGTAAGATGACAATCTGAAGCTTGAGTTCACGAAGTATTACAATGGAGTAAATACTTCACCTTAAAAGAAGTGTATGTAGCTTAATTCTCCCTAGATCAAATCTAATTCTTAAAAAAAAAAAAAATCCATAATACAGATTTTTTTTGGCAAAGTCACAGAAATGCTATCGAAGATACGGAATCACAGCATATATCAGGTTGGAAAAGATCCTCAAGATCAAGCCCAACATATCACTCAACATTATCTAATCAACTGAATCATGGCACCAAGTGCCACACCCAGTCTTTTTTTAAACAGTTCCAGGGATGGTGACTCCACCACCTCCCTGGTCTGCCCATTCCAATAGCCAATTGCTTTTTCTGCAGAGAACTTCTTCCTAACATCCAGCCTAAAGTATTATGTACTTCATTTGTATTTAAAGCTTATATTAAGCACTACCCTGAGTTCAGCTGTGTAATTTTCTAAAGATGAAAAGGAGAGGGATGAGGTTATGGGTTTTTCTACATACTGAATTTAAGGATCTTTTCCCCCTCCCTACCATAAAGAGAACCAAATTTTGTTAAGACTAAAGTTATTATGCAGACTCACCTTGCAAAAGGAATGTATGACAGACTATACCTAAGAAAAACAAAAAGTGGAAAAATTTGCATTTGACAGTGTTCATGCCTCTCCTATAATCGATTATTTCACGTTAGTTGAGCATTTTAAAAAGCAACCTGTTGTAACAAATTATAACAAGATTGTCTACTCAATTTAACACTTACCTGAGAAAAGATGACAGATCTGGACAAGTACTAAGTGTACTGCCAAGGACTTCCTGGTCTATTTTTTTCCTGTTTGATTTTTTTGCTCCACATCCCTGCCCTCCTCCCCTCCATTTTTTGTTTTTGTTTTGCTTCTGTTTTGTTTTTGAATATTGTTCATAATTTCTATTGTGTGTAAATGTAAAGAAAAAAAAAAAAGATTTACAGTCACCATACTAAAAAGCAACAGAGATTTGGAGATTTCTAGGAAAACTATTCTTCAAGATGATAAGACAACCTTTTTCTTGTCTAAAAGACATTATGATTAGGTACATATTTGTATACTAATGTATATTAAAACAGATCTATGCTGTAATACAATACTCCACAATTGAAAGAATTGTGATAATTTCATTGTTCTCTGAAACTTATTTCTTGCAAGCTTCTAGGCCATGTTTTGTCCTCATGCCCAGCCTGATGAAGCTCTAGGACACTTAACAGAAGTGAAGTTTTTCTGCTATAAACATGTAGAATGTAGTTAGCAATGTTCCCTCTGCCTAGTATCAAGCATTTACCTGGGTTCAACATGATGTCCAACAGTCCCTATCCTGAACAAACGGTTATTTGTCCTCAGACTGAAGTTCAACATAGACACTGTATACAGGGCAAGTTCAAACAAGAACTGCGGTCACTTTGGATCAGTTAAGAGGTAGTACCAAGTAATTCACCTGAGACAAGGAGACTGAACATGTTCAGTTCTATCTCCATGGAGAAAACAGTAACTTCCAAAACTTCTGCCAAACTTGTAAGCATTCACCTGATTGTGCTCACATATCACCAAGATGAGCCCTTAGATGTGCTTAGCCCAGAAGCAGAGCAGATGAATATACAGTTGCTTTCACAAGCGAAAAACAGGCATGAGATTTTTTTGCATATAAATTCCTTTCATAATGCTTCAAGTAAGTTCACATATTGTAGAATATACTTAGTTATCATTTTTGTGAGACAACTGCATATTGATTTTGCTAAAGTTACACAACCTGTCTTAGAAAAACAGATTGAGGTTGGCATTTGGATACACTTACGTTATGCTAAGGGTATTTATATATAGGTTTAAATCATGTGGGAGTAGGGGTAGGGAGAAGAAAGCAAAATGAATTTTAAGAATCTTACCAGGTCATTGCCAAGAACTGCAATATGCAGAATAACATCGCCAAACCTTTTTTTGTCCCACTAAGTAAAAATAAAGCAAATATTGCAAGTTATTTCATTCTGCAACAGTTTATACTGTAAACAGTTCAAATAGCCTGTTCAGAAATTCAGCTAAACAGTGATGCCTAAATCTCATCTTAATTTGCTAGTCCTTTCTACTCTAACAGCTTTCCATTCACTTTATTCATCACTCCATTAGCTGTGAGGAGCTTTGAAAACACTTAGTAGCAGTAATGCTAACGCTTTAATTCATAAACTGTACTACTGCAAATACACAAGTTCACCTTGGCTACATACTATACTTCTATGGAATGTAACTATTGCCTGTTTTTCAAGCAAGATGCCTGAAGGGACTTACTCTATCTCTCTTCCCTTGTCTTGATCAGTTTAATATTCTATACTCATGGTTTCTGAAAACCACTGCATACTCTCTGACACATTGCTACGATAGAAGTATATCTCAACCTGCTTTTCTTACTCCAGTTCTTATTGAAGGGGTCTTCAGATGAACTTGACGCTCTTGATTTTGCATTTTCATTTATGTGACATGCAGATTGAAGAGTGCATTTGCTTTGTAGCCAGCAGGCTCATTACTGCACCTAAACTCAACTGCAGTTGAAAACACAAATAACACATCTTTCCTCTACAGCTGATCTGCATGTTAAAGCAGTAATAAAATTACTAAACTAACAAGCTAGATTGGTTTTTAAGATGAACAATGTAGGCTCACTTACCTAGATGCCCACAGTGTCAATACTAGGCAGAGCTGGGTGGAAATGAAAAGATGGAAACAATTTAAAAGCCCCCAAAAACTCAAACACACCAGAAACTGTTTAAGGGTATTTTACTTCAAATAATTAATTAAAAAACCAACCCAAACCGATAAAAACAATGGCTCACAGGCAGGAGTTAGATAATCTTTAGGATATATAGAGCTAAGCAGTTTGGTACAGTTACTAGTACAAAAAAAAAAAAAAAAAATTAAAAAATTAAAGGTGGACTGAGAAATAATCCCCCTTTAGTAAAGCCTCAAATTTAGTTCTGAGGCTAAAGGAACACTTTTCAGCAAAAGGAAGTAAAGACAGCATATTTACCAACATCACAATTGTAGCTATTAATCTATTTGGCTCAAACATTGCTTTCAGTTGCTTCAGTGGCCCCATCAGGAAACATGTACTAATAGAAAAGAAACAAACAAATGGCAAATCACTTTCACAGAAATCTTTGTGAAAGACAGTAGGCAACTAACCAGTTTTCCAGCAGTTAGAGAACTACAAAGTTTTTTTTTAAATAGGCATTTCAGTGTTTAGCAACAGCCTTGCCAGAATGAAAGGTGAAATGCTCCACAAATTTAGTCCTGGAAACAGCTTATGTATTGAGTCATCCTCAGCAAAATTCTCTCCAAAACATCACCACTTACAGCAGAGTTGTTAAGTTGAAGTCTACTGAATTTGATGTTGAGGTGGTTATAAGAAATGACTTTCAAAAAGAATGTAAAGACCAAATTTCCACAGAAAACTCCAGGTTAACAATAAACTTCTTATTCAGGCAGCATGCAGGTAGCAATGATTGAGATTACAGGGAAATTGTTAACTCTTTGCCCAAACTCACCAAGCAAAAAAAGGAAAGGAACAGTTCAATAGTTTGTATTAAATCTTTCTGTTCTCTTATATTTTGTAGTTAACTTGAAGGAAGAATGAAAACCATCATCAATGCTATACTGTACCTGTTCATGCAAAGAAATCCAATATTAACTAAGAATTCACAACTGTAGGAGTAATTATCTAGCTTCAAATACTCTGGGATAAGGTTCTTTCTTCCCTGTCATTGAAACTATTCTGCCTTGCAGAAAAATCCAAAAATTTAATGAGTGAGAATGTCTGTAAATTTGTGATGGTCTGAATGTTTTACTCTAAAGAAAGAATCATAGTCTAGTTTTTTTTCTAGTTAATACTTATTTATATGAAATGAAACAATCAGTAGCAGGGAATAGTTTGGTAGAGCTCCTTTTTGAAAACAATCGTAAGTAAACATCTTCTAAGAAGAAATATAGGAATCCACATCCCAAGCAATGAACTCAACCCATGATTTTTCACACTCAGATGTTCCCCTAGCAGCAACTTTGTGTATATATTCCTTTCTTTTCACCTTTTATTTTAATTCAAGTTGACTAGGCAGATCTCAAAAGTCCCTATTAAATAGCAAAAAACCCCTTTTTCTCAATTCAATGGAAAAAATGTTTTAAATTCTCTGCAATCCAAACCAAAATTTTCTTAGTATTTTGTGATCTTGCCTGTTGGACCACAAAATTAAGACACACACACAAAGAGACACCTGAATAACTGGAATAAAAAAATTAGTTAATGAGTGGAAAGATAAAGATGAGGAAAACATGACAGTACAAATGAGGGAGGCTCAGGCCACATAAAATAGGCAGAAAAATATGGCAAGTAAAATGGACTGACACTGATTATTATTGAAGGGTAGACATCACAAGAGCTTCTCCATAGATGTAGGAGGATGCAAATGGAGCAGGAAGGCTAGGAAAAAAATTAATCTAGAGGTCCTTAATTTACACAGGATATTTCTTATAAACAACACATTCTGTAGGAGATGCACTTGTCATATCCCTGTTTTCATGTTTGTGCCTAGAAAGCTACAGTAAAAGCAGGTTAGACAAAACTACTAAATAAGAATGGTAACTACATCTCTTTTAAATAGGCTTGCAAACGAACCTCAAAAAGATTACATTCCCTTATCAGTTTGAGACTTTGTCACTTCCTGCTGTTCATAGAATAGTTGCCTGTTGTTTACATCTGAAGGATGTCATGTTTCTCATTCTAGTTGGAGTCCAGATTAGAGTTTTTCTGTATTCTCTTAAAAGAAGCACCAGTTTGTAAAAGCTTTCCTCTAGCAGTTCACTGACAATTAGACTTGACAGAATTTCTAAAATATTAATTTCAAGCAGTGAAAACACACAGAATTGCTAGGCAAAATCCCCACAATCAATCAATCAAAAAAAACCCAGAGCCAGACAACAAAGAATAAAGAATAAGGCAAGGGGAGAAAGGGAAATAATTGGTTTTGTCCACCTACTGGAAAAAGTACTGCTGTTTTAGCAGGAGATGGAAAACTTACACAAATAAAGACTAAGTTCCAGTATAACCATCTTTACCCCCTTACAGATTTATTGAGATGCATTTCTTAAATATTAAAGCCATATTATGTGAGTTTTAACAGATTAACAATGCTTTGACTCAAGAGCTAAGTGCATTCACAGAGTTAAGGCCCATCACCATGCTTCAACTACACTAAGGCAGTAAGAGAAGGAGGACAAATGAGAACTGAAAATTCTTTATTGACATCAACCTGTTTCTTGTACGTCTTTCAAACAATGAAAGAAGAGTTTTAGATCCTAGGAGGTCCCTTCTGCAAATCTTTTAAGACTAACTGCTACATGGAACACTGCAAAGTACCAAGCATAGACTTTAAAAACATGCTGTGAATGATTTTTAGATTCTGCCTGGCCTCCTGAACCTCTCTTTTCAGAACAGCATTCCTAGAAACAAGATGATCTCCCTGGTAAAAGCAAAAAAACTCCTTGCAGTAACAAAGTATACACGCAGTGGGTAGACTATAAGTTTGCCTCTGAAATAGAGGTACCTCTGTAACTGGCAAAGTACTTGGCAGTAAAAAGTATAAAACAGTCAGCAATTTGATACTCATACTTCAAATAGCAGTCGTGATGTGTCTACAAAACAGTCACATAAAATATTACAATGGGACAGTGACAAATGAGTAGTTTATTAGTATTTTAATATGAAAATGTTTTTTATACATAACAAACAATTTTAGGGTAAAGGAACGGAAATGTAGACTCAACGGAAGGTACTTCTCTGATTATAATAATGAAATCATACCTGGTTAATGCAGCAATATTTCCCAGGGTATAAAACACTGCAAAAAGTTTGATACCGTTTGGGAGCCATAGCAATGCTGTTCCCTACAAAAGACAAGTTATTTGCATGTTTTTAATTAGCTAATTCAATTTGTTTAGATTTTAGTCTAGAAATACATTTTCAGGCTATGAAGAGTGTCCTAACAAAATACACCGCTCCCAGATTTCTATTAATCAATATTCAGTACATTTCTACTGCCACCTACTGGCAAAATAATGTATCTATTTACTATATTTTACAATACTTGCATAAGTAGATAATGTATGTTTATGTTGATTATATTTATTTGTACTGTTTATATTCGATTAATGATGCTTTCACTTTTGTTACAACACCACACCAGACGTTATACACCTCTGTACAAAGGATAAAATGTCATAAAGCCACACTAATATCCACCATCTCCTTTTTCCTCCCATCAACCATCTGGAGCAACTCTACACAATGAGACTGTATATAGAAATATTTCAGAAATCGTAAGTCCAGGCATGTCTTATTGTCATTAAGTGCAAAAAAAATCCAAAGCACCCTGATGATCACAGTCCCCATGGTGATCCAGCAAAAATGGATTCTAAACTAGAAGCAAAGCATGTTGTTTTCAGTTTGCTTTGTTTTTTACTTTAAAAAAAAAAAACAAACAAAAAACTATGATGTGGATACTCTGTTTTTTAAATAAGTAACTGTATTTTATCCAACTGCAATTACAGTAGGAACCTGTGCTGTCAGTTTGCAGAGATCATGGAAATTTGCAAGAGATCAGTGTAATTGTATTCCACAAGGAAAGCCTATAGACACTTTGCAAAGGCTAGATAAAAGAAAAAAGCAGCACCTGCTATGGTGATGGTGTGGCTAGCAAGGAGTATAATAAATATTCCCAAAGGTCCACAACCTGAAGCAGATGAATCAGAGGCTTCTCCACCAATGAGAGGCTACCCCTACCTGAACGCTTCAAACAATTAGCAGCTCCACAGCTGCTGCTTCCTGTCATTACACAAGCCTCCTTTGTTTAAAACCTCTTCATGGTAGATGAAGCATGCAGCAGCAATCACTTAAACACTGGCAGAACTGGAAACTAAAGCACACAAGACAAAATTTCTCCACCCTACTACCAAAATGCATTACGAATCAAAACAATTTGCCTAACAGTCTCCATAAAAACTGTAAATGTCATTCACACACATTAGTTAAAGGCTGCTGACTAGCTTACATCAAAAGTCATGCTCTGTAAAGAACTAACATTGTACTTCGTCATGAAAAAAAAACATTTAAAAAGAAAGAAAACCTACAGAATTAAGCTCCTCACTGTTTCTGGGACTTTCCATGCAGATAAAAAAATGTTTGTACTGCAAGTTACCTGTGCTGGATTTTGATAGACCAAATCAATTAACAGATCTCAACTTTTAACTGCAAACTTGAGCTTTCAGCCTACACCTGAAGGTCAAAAATGAGCAAATTATTTGCTGGGTGTAAGACTAACAGGAGTGCAGTAGGCTTTTAAAGTGTGACCATAGTCATCACTTTGATTTGTGAGAGTGACTGCTTACATTTGTTTTGAGGTCAGTCTTTAAAAACCTTTCCAGCTTCGTCCTCCTTTTCCCCTTTTACTGGGGAGGAAAAAAAAAACCACAACAGGTGGCTACACCCAGAATCACAGCAAAAGCTGTTTCCTGGTACACTTCTCATATCTAAAATAAAAATACAGCACCTCTTGTCATTGTTTGAAACTCTGAGTAAGAAATTTTACTACACTACACTACAATAAAAATGATTTGCTGTGAATGGAAGAAAGACGGTCAGAATTCTAACTTACAGAACAACCCTTACATGCTAGTCATACACTTTCTGTTCAGTTAAATTTATGGATACAAAATTTAGTATACAGGACAAAGCAAATACAGGATCGCATATTAAGTATGCACATGAGTAAAGTACTACTAGAGAACATGAACTAACAAAGTTCAGAGGAAAAAAACCACAGAAACAAAACAAACCCAAGCATGTTACTTACAAGAATAGAACATACAACGCCTGCAACAAAGCATATCGCAAACCACCTGACTCGAGTACCAAAGCTGAGTGTTGAAGCATCAAGAACCTTAACAGGAAGAGAGAGAAAGAGATGTTATGAGAAACCCAGTTTAACAATTTAAAGGGCATTTTCTTCTTTACTACTGAAGTCCTTAATTTCAAACAAACTGGTTTGCTTAAAAGTTGCCTGCATATCAATTACATCAGTTTAAGAAACTGTATTATCAACATGGAAACATACTTCCCAAACAAACAAAAAAGTTAAAAACTGTGAAGGTATATTCTGACACTCAAGTAATACAGCTTGACTGTCAAGTAGACCTTCTCTCCGCTACACAATTACAAACATTCTCACAATTGTACTAAAACATAAAGATGAATGGACCTTTCAGCAATTTGCAGATGAACATATCTATTTGTACAGTACTCTATGTTCCTATAAACAAATATTACTACCTTTTCCCATTACTAGGCGGAAGTCATTGTACATATTAATACAAGTCCCCACTGCAAGTGTTATGAATCCACTTCAATTACTGTTTCTTCTTTCCTCAGCCTGAGGAGAGGCTGAGGGAGCTGGGATTGTTTAGCCTGGAGAGGAGGAGGCTCAGGGGGGACCATATTGCTGTCCACAACTACCTGAAGGGTGGTTGTAGCCAGGGGGAGGTTACCTTCTTCTCTCAGGCAACCAGTGACAGAACATAGTCTCAAGCTATGCCAGGAGAAGTTTAGGCTTGAGGTGAAGAGACAGTTCTTGACTGAGAGAGTCATTGGCTACTGGAATGGGCTGCCAATGTGTTCAAGGCACGTTTGGACATGGTACTTAGTGCCATGGTCTAGTCTTGAGGTCTGTGGTGATGGGTTGGACTTGATGATCTTTTAAGTCTCTTCCAACCTTGGTGATACTGTGAAGGCATGGGCAGATTTAACACAGTTTGTCTCATCAGACTTGTTGAAAGGAATCATTTTACTTCCCACCTCTCCAGAGTGATTCCAGAACCTGCAAGACCCTTTAATGAGCTGAGCTGGCTGACAACTCACAAAACAGGAAGAGAACCACTGTTCCTTCTACTCGGATTACTTACTTCTATGCTAGACTGATGAGCCAAACCAGCTCAGCAACAAGTTGGAAAAACGGCGGGGCTGATATAAGAGGTAGGGCCACACAGCTGGCAGAGGAACAGCCCATTTCAGCAGATGTGACTTGTTAGATATGCTTAGCTTACCTTCTCCACCCACACTGTAAGACCAATATATTCTAGTTTACTTCAGGTCACTAAAATGAAATATACTTTCTATTCTAACCTGGTCTATTAAGTGAAGTGTTGCTTCAGCTTACATGACTATAAAAACCCAACTTTCATATTTGTTCAGATGACTCAAGCAAACTTGTCCTCTTGTTACGTAGTTCTACAGATATTTAAATTAAGCACTATTAAACAAACACACAAGCAAGGGCTTCCTCAACAGATGATGTTTCTCCTACTCTCTCAAGAAATTTCCCTTTCACGTAGTGGTAACCGAACGAATGTAATTTGGTAACTGCTTTGCACAATTTCACGTATGTACAAATGAAGATTCCATATCTAGTTTAATAAAAAGGGCCACATACATGCATACATTTATGTGCTGTGAGGAATAAGTATCTGAAAATACGCCAATAAGGAATAGCTTGGACTACTTGCTACCTACAGAAGCATTACTAACTTTAGTTAATCAAATTAAGTATTTTGAATACTTATTTAAGAAGGGGGATCAGAATACTAACAATAAACTTCTACACTTGCACACTGTCTGAGCAGAAATGGTGCAAGATACAATATCGTTCTGAATTCTTTAATCTGTGTTCGGCAGCTAAGACAGAACTTTCCAAAGGTCACAAGATTCAGCTTACCTTGTTAGGTTCAACTCTTTATCCTTATGTAGGCATGAAAGAAATAGACAAAAACAGTAACTGAAGGACGATTTAGTGTATGAAATGCTATTTGATAATCATCTTCCTGAACATCTATCCATGTAAGAAGTACAGGAAGAGGTGGCAGGACAAACTTTGAATCATGCTTGGCATCTATTAATGCAAACAATCATGTGTGTGCACATAGACCAAAAAAAAAATAATTAAAAAATCCTTTCCTAGCTTAGAAATGGAAGTGCTGAACGGGCCAATACTATCACTATACATAATGCACACATTTCAAAATTGCTTAGAAAACAAGCAAAGGACGAAGGCAAGTCCTTTCTTCAGCTGTATAAGGCAAATTCCTGCTACTTACAGCTATTCTGCTTTTAATGACTGACAGTGCTCCTGAAACAACTACTAGGAAAATTCATTCTTCATATAATTTGAAAATATCTTTATGGTAATTTAAATTCCTAATAGCTGCTAGACAGAAAAAACATGAAGACTAAGTGAATCACACAGTAGCTCAAAAAAACCCAAACCCACGAGATTTCAAATATTGTTTTAAAACTCATTTAATACATCTTATGGATTGAGTTCTTTAAAATTCACATTGACAATACATGAAGTTCAGGAAGATAAGCTGTGGTACAAGGGCTCATACTGTATCACAACCCAGCATTGTCTGTAATAACTGGCATAAAATGAAAGGTGATCTTCCAACCATTCTTTGTTCCATCACTATTTAAGTTACTGAGTTGGACCTAATCAATGTAATGTTTAAAATCTTGAAACTGAAAATCTAGTAATGCATTTTCTTAGTCTCTGATACAACTTTTAATTTCATAGAAGAAATAGAATTGGTTACTGTAGTGAAGCACCTTGCTGCAGGAGTTGAGTAACATGTACACAGTTCAACTGCTTAAGCCACAAACTTAAGCTTGTTCTAAAATGGTAGGCTGTACTCTATAAAAGTTGAGAGCCTGACACACTACTTGCTCGTTCAGTCATATTCACTGCAGGCACAGGAATTTTTCTAAGAGGGGCTGTGAGACACCCTGATGTAACAGCTTAGTTTACTGCACCTATGATCAGAGACTACAAACTGGAACCCTAATTAAAATTTAGTAAATGTAAGCTGCCTATGCAACAAAGGCAGGAAATCATGTATGGGAGATCAGAACCGTACTGTCTGCATAAGCCATACAGCTAACCCTAGATTCCAGATAAAAAAGAACTGACATTATACTCTACGATATCTGCTTTAGCAGAAGACTGAAAACATTGCCATGCAAATTCCACATTTGGGGCAAGATTCATATGGGGACCCTATGCAGTGGCAGCTGCAAGGGAGTTCCTGTAAAACATACACCTCTTCCTATACAGCTTATCACCTTGTTTCTAAACACTAAAAAGAAAAAAGAAACAAATTAACAAATAGAAGCCCTTGGTTTTCTATGCCTAAGCTTTAATTCCAAACTCCCAGGCAAAAAGCAATGGTATTCCAAGAAAGCATTACAGCAAAGAAATAACCAAAGCATTCAGAAATCAAGAGGAAATCCTAAGTGGAAACTGGAATCTGAAAGGCAGACTTCTTGAAACATAAGGAACAGTCCTGTAATAATTTAACATACAAACTGTAAGGACAGGTAAGTGTCTTTACTGAATAGTTTGCTATGGACATACAATGAATCATATGAATGATAATCTGCAAAGGCTGCCCCTGATCAAAAAGATTACTTGCGGTTTTGAACATCTATCTAGGCTCCTCCCATATATCAATGGCCTTGTAAGAGTTTTCCACATGGGCAGCCAAAAAATATAAATACTTTATTCTGCAGGTTTCAAGGAAGATCCCAGAAGATAACAATTACATCTTTTCTTGGTAGTAAGTCTAAAAATATTCAAGCAGTAGAGAAAACTGAATTTCAAAGAATTGTTGACCACATTTGCATAATTCAGTTCCTAAGTAATACTAAAAAAAAAAATAAAAAATAGAGAGATGTATTTTCATATGTCTCTGAAAGGCTTTTCAATCAACACTTTGGAAGAAAATGTAAGAAATGCAAGTATCTGATCTATTCCTTCTCACTAACATCCTGTTGAATGCTTTACACAGTTATCAATCAACAACTATCATTCAACTACACTCAGAAATAGCCCAATGTCTCAGACAGACTACTTGCAAGTGTTGGTGTCGGTGAAACTAAACAGCATAATGCTGCCCTGTAAACATCATTACACTGGTATATTTACAATTCAGTATTGACTTTAAAAATATAAATTCCCTTTCTGAAAAAAAAATAGAACAGCTGATTTAATTGCAGTAAGAAGTGACAGTGAAGTCATCTGAAGGCTTCAGAAAGTACACAAACGCTTTACTGAACCATCACGCAGTTGTCTCACTATAAGCTTTCCTTAAGAAGTACTGCTGCCTTCATGGTAATGGTTCTGCAAAAATCAAGGAGCAGCATACAGATATCCAGCAACATGAACCATATGATGGTTACTACACAACTATCAGCTATTCCAAACAGAGGGCCATTGTTTTTAACCGAACACATGACTCAGTTCCAGAAAGGCCATCTAAAACAGCTGATTTTACAAACAAAATGCATAAATTTTAATTCTCTTTCACAATCTTACCTCTTAAAAACTGTCCTTCTCTGCATGGGTGCACCTACTTTTTTGCTGTTCACATTGATTTCAAGAACTGTCAACATCATCCAGTTGTAAAGCTGTAGCTCTAGTGAATGTCACATCTGAATTTCCTCACTAAAAAAGACTTGATTTAGAGTGTTCCTGAAATACATTGCTACTTTGAAAGAAACTTACAGCAGAGACACTGCCTGACCAAAGTACTTGAGTTTTCCTTCAGTAGTTATTTATTCAAAGAAGATCATTCTGGTTCATCTTCTCAGCATGAAGCTCCTTTGCACTACACTAAAGACGTGTATGTTTCTTCTATCGTGTACTGGGTAGGCTTCAAATAGGGTCAGACTTTTCCTACCTAAAATCTTCTCCAACTATAACAAACAACAGTCAAATCATATCAAAAGAACCATGACCAGCAGATTGAGAGAGGTGATACCTGGAGATATTGAAGGTCAGGTTTGACAAGGATCTGGGCAAACTGTTCTAGTAGAGGATGCCCCTGTTGACTTCAGGGGAGTTGGATTAGATGACCTTTGGAGATCCCTTACAATGCAAACCACTCTAATTCTATGATGCATAATTTAGTTACTGACATTTAACAAATTTAACAGACATTCCTAACTCACATCTCTCCTTCTCAGGATATATATCTAAAATACAAAAGTAATGAATATTCAGGCATTTATCTACTGATTGCTGCTTGAAAAGAAAGCATCACAGCATCAAGTAAAGCAAAACTCCCTTACACTACCATGTGTGTTTCTCATGCGAAATGTGCCCAGGGATAGCAAATTATCTTGGAATTGAACTAAGATTAACACAAACACAAATATGTCTCTGATAATCTTGAGATAAGATCAGAAGGTGAAGCATTCCTTCCAAATGCTGGAAGTCACTTCTGGTGCAAAAGCACATGTTGCTTCCTGAATTTGTCTGGTGTGAATACAATTCAGCTGCTTTAGTGTAGCAAAGAGGTCAACTTCATAAACCTTGAAGACAGCAGCAATCCAGTACAAAGGCAAGTAAAGCATGTCAAGCGGCAATCAATAGATAAATGCCAAGGTCTGATAGCCGTGGCTCAGATCCAGGCTGCTCTATGCAGCAGCTTCTTCCACCACACAGCCAATACACTGCATCAAGATATTCCACAGTGCAGGGCATTTCCACCTGGAGTCAGACTGATTAAAAGGAAAGCGATTATAGAGAAATGGTTCTTTATAACTATGCTCAGCTTTGCTTCAACCTAGATGTCTGAGAAAGTTATACTTAAAGGAGTATGTGGCCAAAAACTACTGTGTACAGTTCTGGAACCCCCAGCATAAGAAGGACATGGAAGTGTTGGAGCAGGTCCAGAGGAGGGCCACAAAGATGATCAGAGGGCTGGAGCAGCTCTCCTATGAGGACAGGCTACAAGAGTTGGGACTCTTCAGCCTGGAGAAGAGAAGGCTTCCAGGAGACCTTATAGTAGCCTTCCAGTATCTGAAGGGGGCCTATAGGAAGGCTGGGGAGGGATTATTTACAAGGTCCTGTAATGACAGGACAAGGGGTTTAAACTGGCAGAGGGGAGATTTAGACTGGATGTTAGGAGGAAGTTCTTTCCAGTGAGGGTGGTGAGACACTGGAACAGGTTGCCCAGGGAGGTTGTGGCTGCTCCCTCTCTGGAGGTGTTCAAGGCCAGGTTGGACGAGGCTTTGAGTGACCTGTACTAGTGGGAGGTGTCCCTGCCTATAGCAGGAGATTGGAACTAGATGATCTTTGAGGTCACTTCCAACCTTACCATTCTATGATTCTATAAAAAGGCACTTCGGCACAATATACGTGAAAAAAAGACCTAACTAGAGAAAGCCTTTCCTTTTGTAAATTCAAACACGTAAGGAAAGAGTTGCAATTTAGAAAGAAAATCTACTGTTAGAACTGATAAAGTATGAAGTCCATATAGGAGGATGACTACACACAAGACCAGCGGACTCTAGAAACAGAACGTGGGAAATAAACCCAAACAACTCCAAACTATCAATACAACAAAGAGCTTCTCCACATCGCGAAAATTCGCCAAAACTCTTACTCCTGCGCAGGGCCTAGTGCCCACGAACCTCGCTGTCCGGCGCAAGCAACAAAGTTCCGTTCTCTTCTTTGCCTCCCCGTCTCCCCCGTTTGACAAATAGGGACAGGCATGCGGGCAGACACCGAGGAGTGCGGGTGCGCGCACAGGACACAGAAAGGGGAAGCCTAGGACACACGGTGGCGCCCGAGGCTGCGGAAACCAGTGCGGGCCTGCGTCAGGAGGCTGGCAACGCTTAGCCTGCTGTACGGAAAGGGGAGCCGTCCCGCGAGACGCAACTCGATGGCTGTTAGTAGCTGCTAGTGCCAGGAAGAACCGGGTGAACCGGGCCTCGTCTGGCGGTACCTGCGCCGTCAGGGCCTGCTCCTCGTCGTCCTGCCCGGTCAACACTCGACGCAGTTTCTCCATGCCGTCACTCGGGCAGCAATGTCGGGGGGAGGAACGAGCGACGCCCAGCTGAGCCAAGCCCAGCTGCACCGGAAGAACCGGGCCGCTAGCCCACCCGGAAGTGACGTGCACTGGCAGGATTCGCCCTCTGGCGACAGGCAGGGCGCCGTCCCGCGCCGCTGCATGTGGGGGCTGAGGGAGGTGCGTTAGGGAGCAAATCCTGGGCGCTGCTGCCGCCTCAGATCGGGTGAGGAAGGCAACAGGGCGGGATTCGCTGAGGAGGAAGAACTTTTTCAGTGGCTTCTGGCTTCATTGGTCCCTGCGGAACTGGTTTATTTCGATACACGCGAAAGTCACTGGGTTGAGCTCCATAGCGCGGATTTGTAGCCTTTTGGTTAGGTAGAGTGGTAACATCGTCGTTTTACGCGACTCTGCTAGAATGGCGGCGAGGCCACGGTGGTGCTGCAGAGGAAAAGGGTCGGGGCCACTGTCAGGCTTGTTTGTGCCGGGAGAGGCAGGCTGCCTCACTTCAGAGCACAAGCGTCGTTGTGGGCAGTGGAGCCTCCTGCCTGCTCTTAACCTTGGTTGTGCCATTGAACGGGCACGGGTGAGCTGAGCATTGGGTAATGCAGCTACCAGGCAGTAGGCATGCTGCGAGCACCAACAGCCTCAGTGCTCCTTGAATTAGGAACGCCTGCTGTGTTCTGCGCCCTATCTGCACAAGCCACGTGCTTTTCTAGCTAGGAGTGGGTGGGACTGAGATAAATGGACTGAGCTGTAAAGGCCTGCCTCTGTGAGCAAATGCAAGATATGTTATTGTGGAGAGTTACAGTACGGCTCTGTGTTGCCTCTTAAGTTCTGCCCTGAGAGAAGGGGCATAGCCCCAGTGTCTGGCAGCTTCACCTGCTCGTTCTCAGCAGCACTCCACCTCCCCTGCCCTTTCTTCAAGGATGTGTGCCCCACCTAAGTCCTCCCTGTGCTGCTCTGTTCAGGCAATTGATTCTATATGCGCTTTGGGACTGTTCCTGGCTCTTGGCACGTGCCTCAGGTGAGAGCCACAGCTGCAGCCTGCATAGTTTGCAGGGGAAGGAGGCTGGCAGCTAGGGGAAAAAGGAGCCAGCAAAGGTGGAGTGTGCCTTGCCTGCTGCTTTGGTTGCAAAGTGACAGCAGGCAGCGGTGTGGAGTGGGAGAAGAGGCATGGTAAAGGCTGTCTAACCTGCTGTAGGAGTAAAACTTGGTAAGAGCTAGGGGGAACAACAGACAGACTGTATGCATACCTTTAGTTGTCTCCCACTTGAATTCCTTAAGGATGTCACATCCCTTAGCAGCAGTCTAGCAGCACTTACTCAGAAAGGTGAGAAATTCTCTTCTGTCTGAAAACTTGAAAGAAGACAGCAGCTGATGCTGCAGCAGGATGTAGTGCACACAGAAGTTTCTAGTGACAGGTACACATGCTACAGTTGAACACTTTCAGGATTTAACCAAGCTGTGAAATTGAAACCAAATAGGCGTTCAAAAAAAAAAAAAAAGAATGTAGAGACAAGTTCT
>VWZE01016756.1:661877-693141 GCA_013396675.1 Eubucco bourcierii
AAAAAAAAAAAAAAAAAAAAAAAAAAAAGCATGTAGAGACAAGTTCTCTAATCATACAAATCAAATGCAAATACTAATCTCTAATTTTGGATTATTACTAATCAGTGCAACTGACAGTTCCATTCTTTTATCCAGTGGTACATGAGGCAAGAGGGGAGGAGAAGACAAAAGAAAGGGGGGGGGAAAAAAAAGAGATGACAATGGAGCCAATGCCTTCCTTTTGAGATAGTCACGCTGAATAATAATAAAAAAAACCCCTCCATTCTCTTTAAATGATCCCTTTTTGGACTGTCTCAGACAGCACCATCCCAAAATGGCCATATGCCAGTGTCTCAGTTTTAAGTGTGAGAGGGAGAGGGTGCAGACATGCAGATTAACCATACAATTATTTATTGCATTCCTCCTCCTCAAGGTTCTCCCTCACCCCAAGCAGCACTATTTAAACAAAGAAACAGTATCTAAGTAGCTCGTTAAATAATGACCTGAAGGACACAGGTCACAAGCCACTTTGTGGCAGTCTGCTCATACAAGGTTTTTTGTCAGTAGGGAAACTGACAGACCCTAAGTCCCAAAGTGCCCATCCCATAGTGGGCCCTGTCCCTTCAAGTCACATGAAAGATGCTTTGCTACACTCTTTCTCCTTTTTATAGAAGCCTACATGGACTGGAGAAAGCATCACTAGTTTGAAACCTAATGAAAGCAAGTTAGAGCTTAGAGCCCACTTATTACTTGCAATTCACTCTTGCATTACTGCACTATAAAAGAATTTGAGGCTTTTAACAGCAAAGAGATATGGGGGAGAAAAGAAAGACAGGAGGAAATATATAAGAATGTATGGTGCAGGCTTATACAAGGAAAACAAAAGAAAATAAACTATTACAAATGCTGTTCCCTAAGTAGGGAAGTTAAGATAATCAGCAACTAATGAATAGTGAACAACACAGCAGGTGAAGGTAGAGTATTCCATCTATTGCAAGCTGTATTGACAAGCAGCCCAAAACTCTATATACCTACGAAGTTCAAACTCACCTATATCATATTTCTGAAGAGAAGATAATAACCTATACAGTGCTAAGAGAATCATTTAATAACCTGGAAGCAAATAACTGATTCTCTTAGCACCTTTTCTCTCACTACTCGTTTATACAAAATGAATACTTTTTCTACTTCAGGATAGGGAGGGAGAGAAGATCACTAGTTGTGTGACAAGAAGAGAGGGCCCTATGTGCTAACTTTCCTAAAGGAAGAAGTAGCTGCCAGTAGTAGTTTTAGGCATCCAGGAGGGCATGCCCTATAAGCCTTTCTTCTGTGCATGGTACAAATTAGCCATCACAGGATTAGGAACACCATATTGGCCTAGGAGTTAAAGCAAAATGTTTTCTTTGACCAATCTTAGAATTGGTAGAATCCAGTATCTAATACATACTCAGCCACATAGTGAGACCCCTCATTCTCAGCCAAGTACCCACAACCTCTTTTTCCTTGGGAGGAAGGGAATTGTTAGGTATTAGGTATGATCCAGAGGACGCTTGTCTGAACTCAGGCATAATACCAGAGTAAGGAGAAGGATAATACCACCATTTACTTTTCCAGCCTCTTTTTGCTTCATGCTGTTACACCCCATACTTCACTTCAGGATCTGATACCACATAATAGTTAACAAAACTTTTCAAAATGTTGAAGGGATTTATTGCCATTGGAAAGATCTTTATTGTTCAAATACACTGCACTGAAATAAAATCTATTGTATACATTCTTTGCTATCTGTACCTTCAAAGCAATGTAACTTTCAAGCAGGATGTGTAGGAAAGCCACTCTCCAAAATGAAGTCAAAAACTGCTGAAAGGCACTTTCTGTCCTTCAGATCCCAGACTCCAAGCAAGTTAAGTTTTCACTTGTATAAGAATTACATACATCTAGAACAACTCAAACAGTAGGAAAAAAATAAAATCAATTTAGAACTGGTTACAGACTTTGTTGCCTTCATTCAGTGCTATGCTTTTGCTTTTCTAAGTCTTAAATAATGTGCGTCTTAAAAGTTTATGTTAATGAAGTCTCTTAACTGAGACAAGGCATGCAGTAAGGGAAGAGGGATAGCTGGTCATTTCCAGGCTGCTTATCTACACTTTTGTTCTTGTAGACTAGCCAGACACTGCTGAAGTTAGATGGAGTAGGAATGAATGCACCCAAGTTAAATGGTTTATACAAATATGTTAACATATAGAACAATGACACCACCTATAGTTCTGTTTACTGACCTCTGTTCTTGTTGATTTGGAAACAAGTTTTGTCAAATCATCACAGACCTCTTTCATAGACTGTTAGATAAGAAAAAGTTGGTTTTCAGATATTGCTTGTTATTTTGATGAATTACTCTTTATTAAAAGGGTAGATGCTAAGGACCTATAAAGGCATCAAGATGTTAAATGCAATGCTTTACATTGCTGAGTAGTACTTTTTAAAAGGCAAGATAAAAAAAAAAAATTGCAAGAAGACTCTTGGTGGGGTAATTCATAAGAGATGTTTCTGTTTTATCCCCACTGTAATTGTCACAGCAGCTGTAGATGGCAAGTCTTCCTTGAGTTGTGATTCAGGACAAACGCATTCCCTGGCTTATTTCAAGTTAGATATTTAGTTCTTTTTCTCCAACCTGCCAAGAGAAGGATAGCTTTTGTAAGAATGTTTAACTACAATTGCTATAACAAAATGTGGACTTGCAGTAGAACTTTCATTCTTAAAGACATCTGCCCAGTTATTTATGCAAAGGAAGGTCTGCCTGCAGTTTTGCTCAGTCTCATTTTTTAATTCATAGTTCATAAGGCTTCATCCTCCTATAGGCTCCACATAGCTTTATTGGTGCAGAAGAGAGAAAAGCCATAATCCTGGCTCATCAGGATTGTCTGGGGCAGTGTCTGCACCGCTTGCTATACAATAAAGGTCTAAGACTGCTTGCAGTCACACGCAGTTGGATCTACCCCATTTACAGAACAGTCAGCTTAGAAGCATTTTGTTTGATTTCACTTTCAGAAATAGAACCCCTTCACAGTTTTATGGATGTTTCCATCTCAGGAATTAGTTACCAAGATGGACACACACAGACTAATCAACATAATACATGAAACAAAACCTAAAATAGCTAGCAGCTGCTGAAAGCTGTCTGCATTCACTACCTTAAGTGTTGCCAGCCTTTTCTGTGTGCATCACACTGAAGCTTCAAAGGATGTGTAAGGCAACAAGTCATAGTTCAGCTTACTGACACAAAGCCTGTTAATAGGTTTGCAAAAGGTAATGAAGTTTATGACCTCCCTTTCTAAAGGGTGACTTGCCTGTATTTGATCAGTCGTCCTCCTTGAATAAGTTGTGCAACTTCATTAGTCAAATGGCATGCAAAAAGAAGCCAGTTCCGTGGCTGCACTTTGTAGGCAAATCTCATGAAAGTCAAGGAGTAACAACACAGTGCTGCAAAATATGATAGGTATTTAGTATGTTATTTTTGACACTTGCATTTTGTTGAGGCATAGTTTTTATACTAATAGAATGTAATGATAAGTATAACACTTCTCAGAGCTTGTGAGTTTTCCAATAGTTCTACACTCATCCACAACGAGGATTCAGTGGAGGAAAACATGCAGCAGTGCTGATTTTGACCACATATGAAAATCTACAGGGCTGCAGCTTTCTACCAAAACTCATTTTCCTCATATGCTTTCCTGTGATGCAGCTGAAGCCTTTTAAGTTTATTACCTAAACTACCTCAGCCAGAAAATAAAAGTTAGTTCCAGTAAGACATGATTCATCCTATACAATTATTCTGACAATTTCTAGGACAGAGTAATTAAAAAAAAACCCACTAAGTTACTTGAATATATTTCTTCCTTGGAACTTTCTAAAACAGACTTTAAGAGAAGGAAGTTTACACCCCCAGAAAATCATGAACATTCGGAAGCATAAAGCTTTGTTACCTGCTTTCCAGGAAGCATTTAAATACAGGAAATTACAAATCAAGAAGTCAGCAGTTTTATGTAGTTCCAACAGGTTTAAAGATGAAAAATAAAACTGGGAAATTAATTGCTCAAAGAAAATAGCTTTTTATTAAGTACAGAACCCAGAAGATGGAAATAATAATGGTAACAGTAATAAAAATGTACACATATGCAACACCCTATATGTACATGTAAAAATTAAGACAATGTATCAGCTTTGCTGAACTGGGTAGCTGCCACCAAAACACTCTGTCCAACAGTTTCACTACACCAGAGGTTTGTTAAACTAGTATTCCAACTCAAAGAAACTGAATTACTGAATTACCCTAAGAACCACCTAGTGAGCATAAGGCTGTCAGTTTCCTTAACCCGAAGGTATTTTGCTTCAGGGAGAAGAATTACCCAGAATAAAGTTATTAACTGAGTTAAGGAAGTGGCATAACGCAAAAAAATTAAGCCAATAAATTAAAGCTATCAGATTTTTGATTCTAGAGAAGTATTTAAACAATACAACTCAGAAAGAGACATTCAGACAAAAATGATGTGTTCCAAAAAAGGTGGGAAAAGTATGACTTAGTATTTCAAAAGAAAATTTCATACTATTTTGTTAAGAGCCACACTAGCCTCTCAAAGGTAGCTGCTTCAACTGAGTTAACCTCCCTCAGCTGCTTTTTGCAACCTGCAGACAAGCATTACCGGTTCTTCATTTTGTCTCACATTTAAGTCTCTCACTAACCAGAAGGCATTGCTGTTCTTGATTAAAAAAAATAAAGTTGGGTAAAGAGATGCATTTCTGAGCAAGTGCATACAGTCGCATAAGATACCAAAAGGACCATACTTAAGGGAGTGAGCTAGTGATCAAATCTTCTAAGATTCAAGGCCTGCCTCCCTCCCCTCACATGACTGGAAAGCCCTCTGAAAGAGAGTGAAAGAGAGCTCTGCAACTTCTCAGTATTTCAGTTTTCAGATGTTCTCTGAATTTATTTAACAAGACATCTGGTACCTCTATTTGCTTTGAACACAAGTCTGCAAGCAAATAATGACTGCTTGAATGACAGAATCTATGTTCTGCAAGTCAATTTATTGACAAGAAGTTTGTCTCAAGTCTTACCAAATGTCATTCGGCCACTAATGATTTCTGGAGATTTCTTCATGTCATTAATAGCAGCAATAGGAAGTCCCCAGTTGGCGACTGGCCCCCAAAAGTGCTGTAAAGAAGGAAAAGGAAAATACAGTTACACAGAAACACAGATCTCCTGCAGTTTTCTTATAGTTTTCCTTAGCCACATGAGGTTTCATAGGACAGGGTTATGGGTAAAATTCCAAGTTAAGACAAAACTACTTTTGATATAAGAGAAATAAACTAAACACTTTTTAGCAGGATCTAGTTTTCAGGATAGGAGGAGTAACTCACTCTGACTCTTCTTTGCAGACTAAAAAGGAACTATTGTAGGCCATTGAAATGCAGTTTTGTGTAATGAGAGAAGTCCTATCTGTACTTCTGTAAAGCCTTTGACACGATCCTCCACATCTTTCTCTCTGAACTGGAGATACAGATTTGATAGGTGGATTGTCAATAATGAATTGGTTGGATGGTCATGTCCAGAGGGTAGTGGTGAAAAGCTTGATGTCTTGATGGAGACGAGTGACAAGTGGTGTCCCTCAGGGGTCTGTACTGGGACCGGTGCCATTTAATATCTTCATCATGACATAGAGAGTGGGATCAAGTGCACCCTCAGCAGTTTGCAGATGACACCAAGCTGAGTGGTGCAGCTGAAATGCCAGAGGGACAGAATGTTGTGCAGGACAACCTGGAAAAGCTCAAGTTGGCCTCTGTGAGCCTCATGAGGTTCAATGAGGCCAAGTGCAAGGTCCTACATTTGGATCAGGGCTATCTTTCATATCAATACCCTAACCCTTACCCAACTGTAGAACCTTGGACTTGGCCATGCAGAGACTGACTTGTGAGTGCTGTGGGATGAAGAGCTGGACGTGAACCAACAACATGTGCTTGCAGTCCAGAAGGCAAATTGCATTCTGGGCTGCATCAAAAGAAGCATGGATAGCAGATCAAGAGAAGTAATCCTGCTGCTGTGCTCCATTCTGGTGTGACCTCACCTGAAATACTGTGCCCATCTCCGGGACTCTTAGCACAAGACATGGGCTTGTCAGAGCATAACCAGAGGTGGGCTACAAAAGTGATCTGGGGGGCTGGAGCACACCTCCTGTAAGATTAGGCTAAGGCAACTGGGGTTATTCAGTCTGGAGAAGAGAAGGTTTCAGGGAGACCTTTCAGCACCTAAAGGGAGTATAAGAAAGATGGGGACAATCTTTTTAGCAAGGCTTGTTGTAACAGGGGGGGGGGGAGGTGTGTAATGGTTTTAGACTAAACAAAGGTAGATTTAGACTAAATAGAAGGAAGAAATTTTTTTAAATTAGGGTGGTGAGACACTGAAACAGATTTTCCAGAGAGGTGGTAAATGCCCCGTTACTGGAAACATTAGAAGCTCAGGTTGGCTGGTAACTGAGCAACCTTGTTGATTATGTCCCTGCTCACTGCAGGGGTTTGGATTAGATAACCTTTAAAGATCCCTTCCAACCTAAAACATTCTACATTTCTGTGATTCTTTACCTCAGCCATTATTAAGCAATCCAGTAAGTATAGTCATATAATAACCTCATATTTACAGGTTGCAGAGAACTAGCATTCATTTCTTTCAAATAATGCTCCTCAGAAGTGTAATGAGAACACCAGGAATTCCTGAAGAACCACCTTCATGTTATGCTGAGAATCAAGAAATGCCCAGCATGATCCAAGTATCTTTTTGAAGAGCAGAGCCATACAACCAAACCATTACCTACAGCTTCATCTGCAGTTTGTTCATTTGAAACAACTTTGTGATTATCAGCTTTGTGAAACAGCTTAGTGATTAAGCAGATATAAGAGTAGAACAGTTAGCTACAGGTGTGTAAACAGAAAATAGAGACAAGTAGTAAAGAGAATCAAGTCAGAAAAACTGATGCAAATTCAGTTTGAGTATAGTCTAAAAGGCTCCAAACTGAGTGTCACAAATCCAATTTCTACTACTCCTGCAAGTGACAAGTCTTCAGTAGAATTCTTTCCACAGAACCAGCATGCAGTACTTGCACACACTTGCTAAGTAACTTAGCCAGATACGGCAAAAAGAGATGCACCTTGCAAGAAAACGCTTTGCAGGTACCAGCCACATCCATTCTTTTTTTGCTTCCCCTAACTGTAATACTGCAGACAGCCAAATGACTTGGAATTGTCAGGTGAGTATTTGTGTTTATGGCCATTTTAATTCCAAGATAATATTTTGTCAGTTTGGATATTAGCATGTAACATGACAGTGAGATTAAAAGCCACACTTGCTTCCTGCAGGTGTTGATTCCAGTACAAGAACCTTAATCTCACTTTTTTCTACACTTTTTAAGTTGTAGACACTGTTTTGATAGTTTAACCTGGCACAACATGCAAAACAACACAGTATTTTTGCAAGTGTCTACAGAATATGCATTGGTCCAAACTCAGACTTAGTATCGTAGGCTGCAATAAACGCATTTGTTTACTACATTCCTACTGACAGGAAAAAATAAACCTAATGGTTAAAGCCTCTCAAGCACATCAGGTAACATGGCATAACAGAAAAGTTGCATGGCTACACTGTATTTACACTGTTAGTGTAAAGAAATGTAATTATTACACCCCTTACAAAGATGATGTGGCAACAGAACAAAAACATTCACACACAACAAAGTGAGCAGCACACAAGACATTGGTTTAAGAGGCTTTAATGTAGCTATTTAAATAATTTAAAAGGGACAGTAAGAGGAGTAGAAACAAACATCTAGTTAAATAACCATGAGTATTTGCAGCGAAACAGCAAGACAACTAGTGATAGCATAACCACACTAAAGCAGACTGCATGAGGCAGTATGTGTACTTGGTGAGGTTTTTACAGCCATTTCAGGAGTCTCCTTTGAAAAACTGTAGTTTCAGAAAAATTAGGTCTTCAAGGCTCTAACCTTGATATTTTGAGTCTATGAAAAAATGATGGCTCAAGAATCTTAGTAATGACTTCTGTAAAGTAAATCAAGCCAACTTGGCTGTTTTAATTAACCGAGGTGTCATTAGAACATAAATAATACACTATAAACTATGGACCACTTGAAGCTCAGATTGTGTAAGCTGAAGAATCATCGGTTCACATTCCAGCAGGACTGCTGCAGTGCTTTTCATCTGCTGACCAGGTAGGTAGATTTGGAACTCTCTCACTTGAGATGGTTATCCAGTTTTAAGTGCTTCCAGGCAGCCCGCCCTTTCATGTATCTGCACACCATAATTAATCTACACCTGTACTGTTTGTCTTTGGTCTACACAGAAGATAAAGTCTTCCACAACATTATGATTCACAGTATAACAGGCATAAAATACCACTCCCAGTTTCAGAAGCAAACCAAAAGAGAAGTCTGTAGCCAGAGTTACATTGTACTATTTATTGTTTGAAGTAAAGCTGGTTGAAAACAAGCCAGGTAGTTCAGTACCAATATTGTTGCTACACAGAAGAATAGGTCCAGATTGATCTGATCTCCTTAGCAAGGAGTATAAAAGCAATGAACTCTCTTAATTTTGTAGTGATCACTTTACAAGACATTCTGAAGGAGCTAATATTTTGTCACCTTAACCTCAGACTTCTGAATAAGTATTGTTAGTGAATCATTCCTGAGTGTTTGCAGTATGCTTTTCAAATGTAGGCAAGGTTGTAACAGTGCTAGGGCAAAAAGACTGTAAGTTACTTAAGTTAGGGAGAACATGAAACCAGGAATCCCCTCTTTTCTTACCGTACTGTTCAAGTGGGCCATCATCATTTTCCATTCAAAAAACCAAACATGAAAGAAAGAGAAAAAAATTGTTAGTTTCTTTCATTATTAACATAGAAGTATACACAAACAGAAAACAGGTAGAAGTTGGGAAATTGCTGTCATATCAACCTTGTTCAGTGCAACCGTATTTAAACTATTATTTATTTCAAGAGCTGTCATTGTGACAACTGTTTGCTGGTCAAGTATCTTTTTCCTAGCAAGAGAAAATCCCATTACAATCTGTGGAAGACATTTGTCTCCTGCAGACTTCAAAGCCTCCAAAATCCCACCCCAGCTACTGTAAAAGGCTGCCAGCAGCCATCCAGGTTTGTCATGACAAAGCTAAACTGTTACAGTTCCTCTGTGGATGTTTTGTAGAAGCTACCTGGATTTTTTTGTATATGCACATAAGTAGGTCAAACCAAGCACTGCCATGGGTGTTACTGTGACTAAGTTCAGGCCAACTGTGGCTGTACCAAACACAAGCTATGGCAGATTTTCAGTACTCTAACATGCAATTACACTCAATTTGTGTGTGGGGTCATTTAAGTGATCGTAGAGGCACTGAATTATGTATATAATAACTCCATAAACTGTTCAAAAGCTAGTCAATAGCATATACTTAAGACTCCTTGCTATACCTTCTAAAATGCTTCAGAACTTATAAATATTATCTAACATGGATAGAGATAGAGCTCAGTTCTGAATTATAACTTAAAGCCAGCTACTAATAGCATGCTGCTGACCAATCGCTGCTTATCTATTGCTGCCCTGAGTCACAGAACACTTCATAACAGTCTTTTCTTCACAGGAAGGACATGGAAGTGTTGAAGCGGGTCCAGAGGAGGGCCACAAAGATGATCAGAGGGCTGGAGCAGCTCTCCTATGAGGACAGGCTGAGAGAGTTGGGGCTCTTCAGCCTGGAGAAGAGAAGGCTTCGAGGGGACCTGATAGTAGCCTTCCAGTATCTGAAGGGGGCCTACAGGAAGGCTGGGGAAGGATTATTTACAAGGTCCTGCAATGACAGGACAAGGGGCAATGGGCTTAAACTGGCAGAGGGGAGATTTAGACTGGATGTTAGGAGGAAGTTCTTTCCAGTGAGGCTGGTGAGGCACTGGAACAGGTTGCCCAGGGAGGTTGTGGATGCTCCCTCCCTGGATGTGTTCAAGGCCAGATTGGATGAGGCCTTGAGTAACCTGTACTAGTGGGAGGTGTCCCTGCCTATGGCAGGGGGTTGGAACTAGATGATCCTTGAGGTCCCTTCCAACCTTACCATTCTATGATTCTAATGATGATTTTGATATTCTTAGAGAACTCTTTGTAAAATAGTTATAGCAAGGGAACATCCAGGTCCACTTAGGAAATGACATTGGATACACATTTCAGTAAGTCTTTGTTACAAGCCAAGGACTGCACAAGACCTCAGAATGGCATGGGTTGGAAGGGACCCTTAACCATTACTTGGTCCAAACCCCTGCAATAAGCAGGGACATATTCAACTAGATCAGAGCTGCTCACGGTACCCATCAACCTGATCCTTAATCTCTGCAGCAAGGGGGCATCTATCACCTCTCTAAGTACTGGAAGGTGGCAATACAGTATCCCCAGAGCCTTCTCTAGGCTGAACAATTCTACCGCTGTCAGCCAGTCTTGATAGTGTTCCATTCCTCTGATTAATTTTTGTGGTCTTCCTCTGGACTCAGTCCAATGGGTTCCTGTCTTCCCTGTACTAAGGACTCCAGACCTGAAATATGCTTTGTTAGGGTGTCTGACCAGTCTAACCACTTTAATTTTGTTTTCTTATTAACCAAATTGCAGCAATAATTAACTCAAGTTCACAACACAATTGTGCACTTTACTTTTTTTGATAAAACCTTAACTAAACAAGGTGAGAAGTGTCTCTTGGTTTAATGTTTTTATGCTACTCAACCTCAATTTTTAATGTGGAAGTTCTTTTGACACAAGTAAAAGTCTAGAACAGAATCAAACTGGTCTTATTTTAAAGACTAGGCAGCTCTGCCAGGCTGCCCTTGCATTCATGTGAGACTGAACTGTTTCTATGCTCCAAGGAGAGGCCAGATCAAGGTCGCATTTTTCCGGAAGCAGTCATCAAGCCCCAAAGTTCTGCATCCATAACAGCTGTAAACACACCCTATCTAATAGCAATGATAACACAGCAAGTGCACTCATCTGTTCCTGAAATGACACCATTCTAAGTTAGTAGTTTACAAGAACTATGTTCAAACCCTTGACAAAGGGAACACTTTGTCCTAAAGTTTCCAGAACTGTGGACAACACTTGTTGGATTTATTCATTTAGTTTGCATCTGCTTTCTGTATGTCTAAACATCCCAAGAGGAACCAACAGCTAATCAATACCTTGTATTGCTCCTATAATCAATTCCAGAAAGGCTACATCAGGGAAAAGTTACTTTTCCAATGTTTTTCGCATGTATTTTCCTCATACCGGAAGTGATGACATTAACTGGCCAATGACAATTCTGCAAATACAGATGTACTGTCACAGTCTCCCCCACACTGCCATCCTCTTATGTGGAAAGGGTGTTACCTTCTTTGGAGGATTTGGATTGTTTTGAAGGAGATGGATTGTTCATTTCTGCAAGAGTCAGACTGTTGAGTTCTCAGAGCACAGAAGATACCAGCAGGAACTGTGTACTTCAGTTTCTAGCACAGAGCAATTGAGGACATAAGTTCTTACACCCTTCTGTTTAAAGATTTACTAATGAGAACCAAAGATTAGCTAATTCTAGTCATACCACTGACCCTACTTCTTTGAAAGTTCATTTCAGTTAAAAGAAAGGTCCTACACAGCTTACATCAACACAAGTGCTCAGGTTTTACAAGAAGCAAACTACCTAGCTATTTCAAAGACATCTACAATAAGGGAGTCACATTTTGCATTACTGCTGAGTCATAAGGAAAAGTCATGTCAGAAGTGCCCCAAAAGATAGCAGTCTGATTGTTTTTCTACCAGAAGACTTTGGGACTCCTTGGGATTCATTAAGTGACTATAGCAAGTTCAAGTTACGCTTCTGTAATAAGATGCCTATAGTTGCATATAGTGGCCTTCTCCCTCAAAAGAAGAGGAAAAACATTTATTGGATGTTTTTTTCAGAAGATACTGTTTTAAATTGTTAATATAGAAAGTAAGTGGGCTTGGCTGTCTACTATCTGTAGCTTAGATAATACAACTTTAGTGATATCTGGTATTTTTAGAATCTATAGGAAGAAAAAGTGAAACAAGGTTTTATACGCTAATCAGCTAGTTTTAAATTAACATTAGTGCTGCATTTCACAAGAAGCAGGAAAATCTACCTACAGTTTATAGTCTAACTATGCTTACTTTAAAACATTAAAACACTGTTAGGGTAAAATCTATACCTACATGATTTACAGTTATTCAGATCCCTATTAATCACCACTTGAGAGAAGCCAGATTTGAAACTGGCAGAACATGTAATTATTACTGACAGTTTTAAAGGCAATTTAACTTGTTTCTTTGTGCAAGCTCCAAATGCTAACCCATGACATAATGTATTTATCATGGCAGATATCCACCTGAGAAAAGCATCCTGCATTCATTACACTTGCTTTTGTGTTTTCAAGTTAGGAAGCTCAAATTGAAACTAATTATTCCTATAGAAGTCTACAAGTTTTGATTGCCCCAAGCCAAAACAATAGAACATTCAATTCCACTGCTTTGGGTGACTAAAGTTATTCTATTTAGAGTCAAGCAATTTAAAGCACAACATTGGTATTGCAAACTGTCTTAATTCATCATTTTCCACAAACAAATTTCACATTTATAAAGCAATGAATAGATGCTGGTTTCTAGAATAGATACCACAGCCTCAGAGCTTTGAGGAAATTCTTATTCTGTAAGCAAGACAAGAGGGGAATTTTATTCAGGATAGAGTCCTGCATTCTGGGGAAGCAAGAGCCTTCAGGAAAGAATGTAACAAGATAGAGCAATAGCCTTATACAGATGGCTTGTTTCCAGTCTAAAATTAAGATAAAATACAGCTGAAACTGCTTATTTCAGCCACCCTCTCAATCTTTAGTAAAGAGATACTTCCAGCAAGTAACTATGACAGCGTTAGGAAGCGGCCGTTGTCTCCTCCAGATTTTTTGCTTGCTTTTCTAATTAATAAGCAGACTGCTGTTTTACTGCACACTTACATGCTTCAGACAAAATCCGGTACAATTAACTGAAAGTTAACGCTCAAATGCGCCTATCAAGCTTACACAGTATCTTCTAGACTTTCAAAAGGACTCTATATAGACGTTTACTCTGAGCTGTCTTTATTTTGCTTCAGGGATGTTCTCCTCCTGCTCACATTTCACTCAGTTTTTTTGCAAATGCCAAATGGCCCCTTCTCCTTACTGAGTTTTTACAATCCCTTCCCAGGCTTACACCATCTCTTGCTACTTTAACAAAATTTCTCAGATAGAAAAGACATACTGCTACATGCTTGCTCAACGTTAAACATCAGTTGCAATAGACATAGGTAGAAGAGCAACAGCAATAGTGAAAGGTTGCTCAACCACCTTTATTAGGAGAGCCCATTTTCATTTGCTTCATTTTGTCTAAGGAAATTTCAGCCTGACTACTTAAGACAGTTCCAGTACTGCAGTTTAACAAAGTTCAAGTAAGTATGCTGCAACTGTATCTTCAAGACATTCATGTGTTTGCAGTTCGGGCGCCATACCCCTTACCACAACACGCAAACTAAAACTTGACAGCTCAATAATACTGAGCTGTCTGGCAGGTGACCTAAGCCACACTCCCAGAAAGCAGGGCTGTAACAAGCCTCTGAAAGATGTACCTATTTATACATATTCAGGAGATCTAAATAAAACGTCTTAAGACTGCATCTGCTGTCAAGATCGCTTCCGTCCACAACTGTGCAAAGCTCTTTCTGTCCTTGTTGCAAGCAACGGTCAGTGGCCATGCCCCCGGCTTCTGTGCCCGTGCCCCCAGTTTCTGTGCCTTCTGCCACCTCCGCCCCCTCAGCGAGGGCCTGCGCTCCGCGCTAGAAGGAGCCGCTGCATTTCGCAGTCGGCACGAGAAAGGACATTTGCCGCGGCAGTTTCAAACTGCATCGCTTCGCTTCAAGGTCAAGCCCGGACTGCCTGAGGCGGGGTGAGCGGGAAACTGACGGCCCTGACAGCCTCCGTAAGCCGAGCCGACGGACGACAGGAGCGCATTGGCACCACAGTGGCACAGCGAGCATCGCACTCTCACCGCCCCCACAACCATCTCCCTCGGCACCTCCTCGTCGGCTTCGCTCTCGCCCGACGGGAGCTGGAGCTCTCTCGGGCCCCTCGGCACCTCCTCTCTCGGCTCAACCGCCGGAGAAGGGCGAGCCCGGTAGAGGTCAAAAGACGTCTGTCAGCCGCCGCCGTCTTAGGCGCCTCAAAGGCTGCGGGCAGGGAAAGAACGCCGACCCCTGCCACTCGCCCAGATAGAGCGGCGAAAGCGGCAGCCAGTGACGACCCTTGCTCTGAGCTCACCTCATCAGGTAGTCCCTGAACTCCTTGCTGCGTACATAGTCCACGGCCTTACGGCCCAGTGCCCCCGCCATGGCAGCCCTAGGTGGCAGGAAGCACCCAAACTGCCCGCCTCGCGCACTGACACCACCAGCAACGGTGACAACTCGCCCTCGGCCGGCACTCGCTTTACGGCACCGCCCGCGGCACCGCCCCCTCCGTCACCATGGTGCTCTCGGCTCCTATTGGTGGCGGCAGCCCCACCTCCCTCCTCCCGGGCTCCCAAATCGGGATGGTCGTGGGGAAGGGAGAATGCAATGTGCCGTAAAGTAACGCGGCAAGAGGAGGAGGGGGTAAATTATCGCAAAGCACGACGAGGAGGGCTGTCAACGGCTGAGCTGCCGGCATTCCTCTGCAGCCCACAGGGCAGAGTCGCGCGGCGGCTTTCCGAGCCGCTATTGGCTGTAGGGCGGAGGCTACTGGCTTCCCATTGGGCCGCTGTGTGTCGCTCCGCCACCTGCAGTGGCGCGGGTCGTGAGCGCCTATTGCCAGTGATCGTCACCGGGCTGTGGGCCGGGGTGTGAGAGACGTACGAGAAGAGTGCGGGTATGCACCCGCAGCCCCTCCGGTACGTGGTGCTACTGTGTGTCTCACACTCCGGTTCGGTCCGGTTGCCCTCGGGCTAGGTCGAGTCTGACCCGCTCAGGGCCGGGGCAGGGCCAATCCCTGCAATTGCATCTCTTACCAAGCGAGCGAGAGGGCGTCCTGCGTCGAGAGAAGCGCCCGTGCTAGCTGGTGTCCCGCCAGGAGCAGGCTCGCCGTGTTCGCCTCGCGGTTTGCTTTTACCCGAAGCACCTCGGGAGGTGAACGGACTAATCTCCGCTGCTTTCTCCGATAATTATTTTCCTGTCACTACAATGGCTGAAGTGCGTGAAGACAGCACTAAGAAAAGTTCATAAGAAAAGATAGAAATAAGAGGGCCCATGAATACTTAAGTGATTTTTTTTTTTTTTTAAAGATACTCCTATGGTGGTTTTAAGAGCCTAGTTTATGGAGTTTGACTTTTTTTGGAACTGGAAGTATGGGCTTGTGACAGCCTTTCCCTCTGTACCTCAAGTGGTCTGTGATTCCATCTCTCGCCAGCACTTTCTATTTCATATCTAAGCAGAGGTTACTTATTTAGAAGGGAAGATAAACTCTAACTCTGCTAATACTATCTCCATAAAACCTGGGCTGTACAAACCAATACCTGTATGTGAATTACTACTTTTATCTCTGTGCAGTGCACTTGAGATAGTGATAATGGATGTTGATCTCCTCTGCTTTTCAAAGACTTGCAGTCTCTACAGTCTAGACTTGGACTGAGAGTGCAGTGTGGGGTTACCTATGCTCTGCAAGAAGCCCTAGAGGCCACAGCTACTTCACTTTCTGCTTCCCTTCTCTCCCCTGTAGGATCTCATGGAGGAGGGGAAAAAAAACGGGGAAACAGAGCCCTGCAACCTTCTCTACCTCACCACTTGCTTGAAGAGCAGTAAGTTTGAAGAAAAGGGTTATGTGTACATATCCTTTCGTTTTCCTATATTCACAGCATATGATATGACAGCTCACAACCGCCCCTAGCTTTTTGCTTTGTGTACTTGCCATGGTATACTGTTCAATGGCAAGGAAAGATGTAGTCTAAATATTTCCATGAACTATTCAGGCTTGTGACTAAACAAAGCCACATGTGTCTGAGGATGGCTGCCATGTTTGGGTTGTGGGGTTTTTTTGTTTGGGTTTTTTTGTTTGTTTGTTTGTTTTTAAATAAGAACTGGTAATTGTAGCTTGTTTGGTTTTCAAACAAACAGATTCCTTAATTTGTCTTTCATCCCTTAGTTTAGCTTTACAAATCCACCGTTTGCTCATTCCTGAAATTTCTTCCTGAAATTCCCATTGCTTTTGTTTGTATCTTTTTGGCCTTGTGCTTCTGATTTCTCTTCATTAAACTGGACACAAATTTGGTAGGTAGATAAGAAGATTAACTAGAGCCATTGAGTATGATACTTAGTCAGCCAAGCAAGAGCACAGCTTGATGTGACACTGCGTTTATCTTTGAATCTTTAATTATGAACACATTGTGCTGACATAATGCGTGAGGAGTTTTATTCTATGTGCAGCATACAGCAGTAACTAAATAGATTGATGTCTGCTTATGGTATTCAATACCATGCTGTTGTCAAGCCAGCTTCAAAATACAGTGCTAGCTGGAGCAAAGTGTCGTGGGGCTTGAAGTTCAGATTGTAACATGAGGGACTTCCATTTCGATAGCTGCTTCTGGTTTTACATTTTTGGGGTGCTGGTCTTTTCGAATGATTGGGGTGTGGGTTGGGGGCCTCTGGGGTGGTCACTGGCTTATGCTGGTACTTCTGCATTTTGCTTTAGTTTTTTTCACTTTTCTGAAAATTCTGTATTTATCTCCAGTAAAATTTCTTTATCTCAATTCTTTATCTCAACCCAGAGGTTGTTGGCTTTTTTTTTTTTTTTTTTTTTTTTTTTTTTTTTTTTTTTTTTTTTTTTTTTTTTTTTTTTTTTTTTGGTGTATGTGTGTTACTAAATTTATCTTCATAGTATTATTTGGTTTAGACTTGTAAAATTAGTAACAAATTGTCACTTTTTAAAAGCCATGTCCACATACCCATATGAGAAGAAACACCAAACTGCTGTTTCTAGTATCACATCATTGCACTGCTGGTATCCTTGAAGCAATCGTTTGTGTTTGCAAAGGAAGGGATGAGAGCTTCTTGTTCAGTCAGGTGCACTCTGTACTCTATATTGCTTAATCTGGTCAGCTGGGGTAAGAGAGCTTCTTGTAACATCACCTTGCAACATTCTCCTCCTTTACTCAGTTGGGGAAATCTATTACAGTTAAAGGACATATAATTACTTCATCTCTGTACTTATTATATCCAAAGGAGCAGAGCAGGAAGGGTGGTGGTGTTTACTTGCCAGGCTGCTCCTCCTAGAAGGAGTTGAATTGGGCTGCAAAATCAGAGTTGATTTCCATAGAGAAAACCTCTTGGTGCTGAATCCAACAAGATTTTTTCTTTTTTTTTTTTTTTAAACCAGCATTCTATTATTTAAAAAACCCAATTTTCTCTGTGTGTGTTTGTGTGTAAGAAATATCAGTGTGACATGAACATCTGAATAGGGCTGTGAGGTAGTTTAATTCCTCCGTTACTACCTTACAAAGTGTTTGTTCATAGAGTCATAGACCAGTTGGAAGGGACCCTTAAAGGTAATTTACTCCATCCTCCCTGCAATGAGCAGGGACATGGTATAGGTTTTCTGAGAATAAGTGTCTGAGAACCACTTGTATGTCCTGAGGAGAACTAATGATGTGCTTTGTCCCAAGCTTTGTGTGTCTTTCAGAAAAATACAATAGAAACATCCCACAAGTTGTAAGGAGCAGTCTAAAATCAGCTTTCTGACTGATGGCAGAAAGCGAAGGCATCAAAGATGAGACACTTGATGACAGTAATTTTAGTTATGCAGTCTTTTCCTCAGGGCTCATGGGTCTTCATTGAGCTGAATAAATATAAATTTAGTAGAACATGATAAAAAATATAGGCTCCTGATATGTTTCACTATTAATAAATTCACTTACCACATTTAAACATGGTGTTTCTTGATACCTTGGCTCTCCCCAGCCTAAATAACCCCAGGCAGGAGGATGGGCAAGAGAGTGTGATCATTCCCAGTAGAAAAACACCTGGGAGGGAATAACCCCATGGATCAATATGGGTTGGAGACTGACCTGTTGGAGAGCAGTGGAGTGGAAAAGGACCTGGGGGTCCTAGTGGATGGAAGGATGACCATGAGCCAGCACTGTGCTCTTGTGGCCAAGAAGGCCAATGCCATTCTGGGGTGTATGAGAAGGACTGTGTTTAATAGGTTGAGAGAGGTTCTCCTCCCCCTCTCCTCTGCCCTGGTGAGGCTGCATCTGGAATATTGTGTCCATTTCTGGGCCACTCAGTTCAAGAAGGACAGGGAACTGCTTGAGAGAGTCCAGTGCAGAGCCACAAAAATGATTAAGGGAGTGGAACATCTTCCTCATGAGGAGAGACTGAGGGAGCTGGGGCTCTTTAGCTTGGAGAAAAGGAGACTAATGGGTGACCTCATTAATGTTTATAAATATGTAAAGGGTGAGTGCCAAGAGGATGGAGCCAGGCTCTTCTTGGTGATGCCCAATGACAGGACAAGTGTCAATGGGTGGAAGTTGAGGTATAGGAAGTTCCATGTAAACATGAGGATTTTTTTTTTTCACTGTGAGAGTGATGGAACACTGGAACAGGCTACCCAGGGGGATTATGGAGTCTCTCTCTCTGGAGATATTCAAGACCCACCAGGATGCATTCCAGTGTGATCTGGTATAGGTGATCCTGCTCTGGCAGGGGAGTTGAACTAGATGATCTTTTGAGGTCCTTTCTAGCCCCTAACATTCTGTGATTCTGTATAAAGTAGGAATTCTGTTCTTCTAGCCTCTTTCAGCCTTTCCCCCAATTAAAGAACAACTACCTAAGCTCTTGCCACTGGAAAACCTTGAACATAAATATTAGTATTGATTAGGGGGAAAAAAAAAAAAAAAGCAGATTAACATACTTGTGCCAGGAAAGCATCATTACACCAGGGCTCATTTTGGCTTAATTGTAGGTGGTTGTATATCCCCTTAGGTTAGAGTAAGTTTTTCACTTTATGGATTGAGATTTTTCCCACTCATTGGATAACTGTGAATGTAAAACAGTATAGTATGTAGAATGCCCCTGACTTGTTAGAAAAAAAACAAAGGTTGATTGAATTGGCCATGCATATCCAGATAGGGCCTCTGAAATCACCTTTGGCCTATTTCTTTAACTAAAAAAAACAGGGGGGGAAATTCAGTAGACTACAGTGAATAAACAAATCATGGGTATACAAGATTAGTAACTGGAAGGTAAACATGCCAAAGTCCTTTCCAAAGCTCCTGAGATCAAAGTGAAATAAACAATGCATTCTGGTGGACTTCTACAAGGCCACTCAGGGCTCTAGAGGGAGTAATTTAGATTTATATAAGGACTTACAGAGAAAAAAAAAAAAAAGTACTGATAGAGGTGTGGTGGTGGTCACAGAGCAGTGGAGTAAACTCTGGAGAAGAACCTTATTCCACTGTCACAATGCATTATTATGAAGAGTGTTTGCATTTGCTATTGATAATTTCCTTCCTTTCTTTTCTGTTTTTGTGGTGGGTTTGTTTGTTCATTTGTTTGTTTTTTAATATCCAGGGTCTGGTAGTTTCTCTTCTGTCTTGGGGTACATCTCACAGGTAGACAGAAGTTACATTAAGTCAGTTAATGAGTCATCACTCAGCTCCAGGCCTTAGAAATGTAATAATTCAGGGGTTTGTGGCATAATTTTTATTCTCTTTTAAACACTTGAATTCTAATTGGAGAGCTTAAAACCTTCTTTATCACTTTGTAGTGGAACATTTCACTCATGAAATCCCTATTTGTCTAGGGCCCTCCTGTGGTTCACAGGATTAGTGCACTATTAATGCTATTCTAATTTATTTTGGATTTGAGGTACTCAGCTTTTTACTTTTTGGGTGGGGACACCATTTATCCAGTCTTGCTGCAGACTTTAATTATATTGCACCAACAGCATTAAACAGAATGATCAAAGTTAATGTTACAGATAGTCATAAACATCACAGAAATTCAGAGGCAGTCTTTTATGTCAAAGACAGCAAAGATTCTCCATACATAATACAGTAAAGACACAAATTTAAATGGAGAAAGTTGATTATTACAGTTTGTGGCCTAACAATCTTTGCAAATCGTACAAAACCCTGAGCTGTTCCCTCAGCACTGACTGATTGTGGTAGGACAATATGAATGCATGCCATAGGTGAGGTCAAAAGACGATCACAGCACATATACTGATGTCCATATTACTGCAGACTGCTGAAGTCATCTGCTTGCTTCCATACTAATGTTTTGTTTGCTAAGTCACATCTACTGAAAGTCTCTGAGAGGAAGTGTATTTTTTCTTTTGATGGTTTTGTTCCAATGAATAATTAGTCTCACTTTTAACTGTGGCTGCCTTATTTCCATTCTGCAGCTGTGCAAAACATTGCGCCTAGATGTTTGCCCAGTTTTGTTTTCTGGTCTGGCTCGCTGTGTTCCCAGAATATGGGAGTTTTCTCCTTGTCAAAGTGTTTGTAAGCAATAACCAAATCACCTCTCAACTATCTCCAGGCTGAGCTGAACAGATCAATCATCTCTGTGTTGGGCATTTTGTGTTTTCCTCTGCATATGAACCCAGTGATAATAACTTGTGCAGTTTTGAGGCCTGAATAAGGGGGTTTGCATGACATTTTCCTACCTTTAACACATGCATTCTGATTTCTTTTTCCACTTTTCTTTAGAAGCCAGGGATGAAACTTCCAGTTACATTGGTGAAGCTTTTTCCATATCCTTATAAGTCTACTTTTAAGGGCATCAAGCGCTTGCTGATATTAACTGAAAGTTTTGAGAAGACTGAAGCCCTGGTGTTTAAATATAGGATATGGGAAATGAGCTTCCACAGTTAGGCATCCTACCTGAAATGAAGCATAATCTGGAAGAAAGCTTCTGTAACTGAGGAAGCCATCCAGCCTGTTTCAAACTGAGTTTTCAGCTGTTGACTGCATGATGGTGGAGGTATTCCTGACCTGAATTGCTATAAATGGTATAAAAACATATCAAGTTTAAAGGTCATGTTAGTGTAAGACCAACAATTTCTGCATGTATCGGTGGACATACTAATATGTAACATAAAAGACTGTCATTATAACTAAAACCTGCTTTCTGCAGCAGGGAAGTGTGAAGCTTTGTGGCTATAGCTCTTTTTACCTGGGATTTCAGAACCTGAAGGGCAGGAGGAATCAATTAGGCAAGAGAGTGTCAAGCCAAAACAATGACCAATCTCACCACAGACAGTGAATCACCAGCCTTTTTATAAATTTCCTCAGCAATTTATACACTAATTTCCTTAGCAATTTATACACTAATTTCCTTAGCAAAGAATGGAATTGAGCATGAGGACTAAAGGAGCAGGAAAGGTCATTTCTATTAGAAACAGATAAAAGAAAGCAGATAAAAGTAGTGCAAGGGAGACAGGAACAGCTGGCAGGAGAACAGAGGCATTAGATGACTACTGGCTAGAGCAGAAATCCTATGAGTAACATACTATGCTTGCTTGGACCAGACTCACATGCAGTTTCTCCGCATCTGGTACCACAGATAAGTTCTTGCTGGGAGCCTGAGCTGGACTTGCCACCTCTGTGATGCAGCTGGGGCTGACAGAAACCCACAGACATGAATGCCAACGGTACACAGGCTCAGACATGGTAATGCCAGGGAAGCAGAACCAATCCCTCAAAGTAGGAGAAGTTGATTTTTCTTACGTGGTCACTAGTAAATTTAGCAAGTAGAAAAGGCTATGCAGGCTGCTTGCCAGTGACCAGTAGTTTCCAGAAGAACCACACCTCAGGAGATCTCAATGGGACAAGGGAAATCCATGTCAGGCAGCTTGTGTGAAAGTGCTCATTTGTCTGTCAGTGAAATCCTAAATTTGTCATGTGGGCGAGCTCTCTGACTGATGAGGTATTAAAGGCTGGCTTGTTGCTTCCCAAAAGAGAGGCTTGAGTATTCAGGATGCTCAGAGGTAACAGTTTCAAGTATAATTTGAAAATATAACCGTGTGCTTTTTCTGTGACCAGCACATGGCATACAAGCCTGGCAGTGTATGGGGACTGGAAAGGAATTATGCAAAAGAGAGCAGGATACTCTATTTATTTAGGGCTTTTTTTATTTCTTTGTAAAGAAAGGAAAGGATGGGCATGCTAAGCCAAAATGGCAGAGTACAGAAAAAAAGTGAGCATTTAGGCTCCACCTCAGGGACCATCCATAGTAAACTCTGACCCTGACAGAGTACAGCTCCCATCCCTCCAGCTGGGAGGGACCCAACACACAGCCAGCCCTTCAGCACAACCAGAGAAGTTACCAACTTAGAAGTTGGTTTGTACAATTTTACACTCCTGTCAGCCCGTGTCACAGCAGGGCAGCAGCAGCTGAGGGCAGCAACAGTTAACAGCAGCAACACTGGATACAGCGCACAGAAAAAAGGGAGCAAAGAGCTTACTTGCAAACAGTTCTGTAGGTAACAATATAGAAAGTCCAAAGGTCATAATTCTGTTATAAAAATATTACACTTCATAAACCCCACATACTATTAAAAAAAATCTATCTAGAAATGCTGGTAAATGTAACAAATATTTGTACACTGGCTGCCTTTTTCATACAGGAAACGTAAAAAGCGTGAGCCTCAGAAATCATCGTTTGTAAACGTGAACATGGAGCCTGTAAACAAAGTGCCAGATCATGGTTCGTATTTCGTCATACACATTTAATCCTGCCCATGTAAATCCCCTGCACACATCGTTACCTAATGGCCAGACTCCACAACTGCAACAGGGAAGAGGACCCTGCTCTGAGCTGTCCCCTTTTCTTCCAGATGCATACGAATTAAGGAACAAACACAAGAGTGAAGGAGACCAGATTTGGCTTGGAGTAGCAAATGAGAACCAATCTTAGCAGCTAGCTTTATTTTTCTGTGCTTCAGAATGCTTATTTCCAGCTTCTTTCAAAATTTGCATTTATCAAACAGGGTATGCATTTTTCCTCATTTGTCTTTCAGGCTATGGTGTCTCTGAAAACTATGGCCATAACATTCCTTTATGTTATCATTCCTTTATGTTATTATTATGAGATATAATGGAGCACAAACTGGCTCCGTAACTACTTACACAAAAGCAAGTGGTTGTACAGTTCAAGACTGAACAGCATGGGTTATACAACACAGGCTGGTGCAAAAGGCCAAATTCTTAATTTTAAAGTCTAAACTTTGGACTGCAAACATTTCCTTGTGTAGGCCTGTACTGACAACCATGATCAGCTGGCTGGTTAGCTGGCTGATGTGCATGTGTTGTCACCTAGTTGCACATGGAAATGCAAGTTCTAGGTATAAGTAGATTTTAGGTAAAATTTGGCTCTAAGAAATACTGTGACTTTATTTGTTCCTTCAAATCCTTGTTCTGCACAGACTTCTACCCACCCATCACCTAAAGACTGAGAATTTTAGTCTTGTGCACAGCAAGAACCTTACTGTTAACTTCACTTTATCTTAGGGTTTAAACATGCAAATTTTGCTAACTTTCAGAGTAGGAGAGGATATACCATCGATGCTTGTGTCTGTTGTTAGCAGGCAGGAGTGGAGCATGTGGGACTATGTGCATACAGGAACTGACATATCAGAAGCAGCTTGGTTGCAATGCCTTGGGGCAATACAAGGTTTTAGGAACAGAGTCAGTTAGAAGGAAAGAATACACACTTCTAAAGGATCATGATATATAATTTAAAGGAGGTAAAGAAAATGGGCCTGAATATTTTCCTCTTTTTGTTAGACAACATCAAAGCATCTTATTTATTTTAAACCTCAGGAGTATCTGAGATGGTTGGCCTAGTTGTTCTGCTTCCTTCAAGATACTGATACGTGATGCCAGAGCTCACATGACTGTTGTTTAGAGTCATTGTCTGCAGATGTTCAACAAGAGAACTTTGCCTCTTAAATATTTGCTTTGCCTACATACAGAGTTTCAAAACACTTTGAATGAAAATAGTTTTCCAATGAAAGCTAACATGTCTCATTTTCTGTTGTAGGAATTGGCTTTATCTTCCATGTGTGTCTGTTTTACACTTCCCTACTAGGGCTCTAAAAAGCTGTAGCACTCCACATAGTGAAGAATTTCCTCTGTAAAAATGGGTGATTTAGAAATAACCTCGACATTTTTTTTTTCCTATGCTCTTTGTAAAGTCAGTGGTGGCAAAAATACACACAGTCAACACTATATCCCCATGGCATGTCATCTGTGTCCCTACACCTGGTTACAGGGCGTTTGTGTGAGCTTGTGGAGAATTTTCAGAACTCTGGACCTATCCTTCCACTCTATGTGCACAGCTTGGCTGTGGTAACCTGCTGCTGTACAAACATCTCATCACTTATCACCCTGACTCTGAGCCACACCTGGGCTCAGCTCAGCATACCTCATAAACTGAGGGAGAGAGGCAACACTGAAGTTGTAGCCACACCAATATGTTAACAGCATTGCTGGCAGAAAAGACTGCTGCTGCATTCCTCTTGTCCCCAGCCACTTGTTCTGACGCACATACTTTATAAATTTCTGTTTGCTAGTGACCTGGATAAGGGAGGTGCAAAAGGACAGGGGAGCAGCTGAGGTCATGAGGACTTGCCTGCATGCCTTTTTTAGCATCAGCACTTGCATATGCTGGCATGAGCTCTGTGGGCTGATGGCATAAGAAACACTTGTGGCACTTGTGCCTTGGGAATGATCCAAGCCCTGACATAATTCTTGTCATAGGCGCACAGTAATTGCCATTCTTGAAGGTCTGGATCTATCTGGATGCAGCACATACAAGTTGTTAGAAAGCACTGCAGTATGCAGGCAAAACCAGTCTGACCCTCAGAAGACCTGCATGCTGGTTTCAAATAAAGTTTGGTCTACCCTGTAAACAGACAGATTTATGTCCCTTTCAAACTCAGGCCGAAACCTCTAAGGGCCCAATTTTAGCTGAAAAGAGGTCCAGTAGTACATGCAGGGTTAGATGAAGCACAGGGACACATTATCTGTGCTGTGTAAGAGTGTGACATGCAACATCATGTCACAATGTCATGTCACACAAGACATCTCGCAGTGTTCTGTGCCTAGGTTATCCCAAGCACACAGGGCTGTCTTAGGGAACCGCTGAAGATCATAGAATCGTAGAATGGTAAGGTTGGAAGGGACCTCAAGGATCATCTAGTTCAAATCCCCTGCCATAGGCAGGGACACCTCCCACTAGTACAGCTCGCTCAAGGCCTCATTCAACCTGGCCTTGAACACATCCAGGGAGAGAGCATCTACAACCTCCCTGGGCAACCTGTTCCAGTGCCTCACCACCCTCACTGTAAAGAACTTCCTCCTAACATCCAGTCTAAATCTCCCCTCTGCCAGTTTAAACCCATTACCCCTTGTCCTGGCATTGCAAGACCTGATGATGAAGATGACCTTGTGGAGAAGGAAATCAGAATCTACTGTCAGATGGACTTTTTCTTTTAGATTTAGTGATTGAGTAAAAAGTGTCTTTGAGGGTCACTTGCAATTTGCTGAAAAAGTGAGGTTTTGTAAGTGCTATCTGCTGTTAAAAAGTATTTGAAAAATACTACATAGATTTTAAGTAAGCACAAATTTAGGGATCTGGGGATAGCAGTCAGTTCTCCCTTTGAGTAGCACCTTCCACACCTGTGTCATATACACAAGCTCTGTTATGGTATAGGAGATAGAGTAACTCTTCCTATGATCTTCTGCCTCAGAGCCATTTGGTTTCTTCAAAGTCCTGGAACTGCAGGGGTAGGGTCCCTCTTTGAAAAGTATGGGGAGATTGCCTGATTGCCTCTTAACTGCTGGGCAGACTCCTCTCTACTGAGCTGAATAACAGCTTTTAACATGTACACTTTAGCATGCCTTGGACAGTCATTGCTTTGCACACCTTGATGGTTTAGAAAGGCAACTATACTATTTGTAATAGCCTAAGGCACTAGGTCACTTTGTGAACTAATAATGTGCAAGATGATATGATCTAATTCCAAATGATTTTTAGACTTTCAGGATTCAAACATAACATTTAGTAAAAGTCTCCTAAGAGTACAAAGAGGGAGGGAAAAAGCGAAGCTAAGACTTTTTCAGTTAAGTTTTCTGCTAGATGAAAGAAATGATTATTGCTGAGCTATACTGTCACGAGGAGTCTGGAAGGGAGATGTTGGTATAAAAGCAGATTCATCTGAGCCAGGGGAAGCAGTGGGTGATATCAGTCTGAAACAGTAAGTGCCAATGGCATATTCCTCCCCTTCTGTCCTTGGATTTGCTGATGGAGGCTTTTGTATTTCAATCTAAATGAGGTGGATCAGCAAGACTGACAGTATGAAAGGTTTAATTTGGTTCAGAAAACCCTCAGAAGAGTACCTCCCATGGCATTTCTGGGAAGGGGGCTGGTCTGCCTTGGGGCTGCGTGAAGATGCACAGCTGGGGCAGAGGGAAGGCTATGTGGGCACAGCCACCTATCCACATCCAGAGTGACCACTACCATTTTCAGTGACAGATTTTCAAGAACACTGCAGATGAAACTTTTGATTATCACCTCAAGCATTGACTACATGTCTAGCTTCCTGACTACATTTCTTTCCACCAAGCTGTGACAGCACTTCTTTTGTGTATGTATTCATATATTCACACACATGTGCATACATCTGGATGGACCGGCAACAAAATCTTAGTAAGCAACCCCCATTATATGTAATTTATAGGTTTATAAAGTAATCAATGAGCATCAGCATGTATCACTCTGTATGTGGCCCAAAGTTTGTATGGTTAATAGGGTGATAGCTGGTTAAGTAGAAATTCAGACCATTAAACTTTGGGAAAAGCAACACCCTGCAAACTTGGCCTACAATAATATTCAGATGAAAAAATGCTCAAACAATTAAAACTGAGTATATCGAGAGGGAATTACAATGTTTTCAACATCCGTGAAGGGAAAGCAAACTGAAGCAATGAAAGATGACCAAAAAGTCCCAAGGGGAGATAAAAACTATACACAATATTTACCACACTCTTTCTGTCTGTATATGATACAATTACACTGAGCATTAAAAGTATATTTTGTTGAAACAGCACAAAGCAGCTGGGGCTCCAGAAAACCCAGTCCCCTCTGCAGGTTACCTGTAGTGTTCTTGTGCCCACCTTGCTGTCTTTCAGGATAGAAGTCACTTCAAGGGAAACATGGCCTGGCCAGAGTATTTCTGCATCAACCAGGATATCCTTTGCCTGTGGACTCACCTCGCAGTGTGCTGCTAGTAGAAATATATACAGCTTAACTTCTCAAAAGAGGGAGTGCAAAGGCTTAAAAAAGCTGATACTGAGCACAGCTGAGGCAGAGGAGAGAACAAGGGCTGCTGTGTAAATAAGCAGACACACCTGCATGTTTGCACACACCAGACCACACCAGTTCAGCAACAGTGTGAAGTTTCACAGCATTGTTTATTCCAGAAAAGAGAAAATGCTTCAAGGAGAGCTGCTTTGCAGCAGTCCTCTGTGCACAGCACATAAACCTGAACATTAAATATTGGCTTAAATTATTAAGAATAAATTTAAATTTAAAAATAGACTAAAACAAACACATTTCAGTCAACACTGGAACAAAGCTAGTTTTAGGAAGCATATTGCTATAGCAAATGCAACTCCTTGTTCCCTTGGACACTCTGATGCAATGATCTGGTAATTCCAGCCCAGCATCAAAATGTGCAAATTACCCAGCAAGGAAAAACTGCCATCTCTAGCATATGAAGTTCCATGTTCACATTTTTCTTTTTTTTTACTTTTTCTTTCCCTATCACAAACAGGAAAAAAAAAACCCACCAAAAAACAAACAAACAAACAACCCCCAAAAAACCCAGAAAAAAAACAAAAACAAAACAAAACCAAACCCAAACCAAGCGCCAATATAGCATGTTAGCTTTTCCCACAAAACATCTGAGGTGACAAAATTTACTTGGAAAATAAAAATTAATAAAAACAGTACAGAGATAAATCCTGGTCAGCTTGTGACCACAGTTAAGTCAAAATGGGTAAGAAAAAGAATAAAAAAATAGTTTACACCCAGCACCACAAACCTCACTTACATATTTTGAGATCAGAGAATGAGAAAAAAGGTCCATTTCAAGACCTTCAAGACCTTCAAGACCATTTCAAGAAAGTTTTCTTTCCCTGAATCAGGAAAATCCAGATATTAGGGTACAGAACTTTTGTTTTATATATATATAAATACACATATACATATTTATATAAATATAAAAGCAGAGCATCCTCCCATTTCTCCTCATAATTTACTATTATTAAAGCTTGTAACAGAATTAGCTGGTCTTCAGAATTGGGTGTTCTGCAGACACGTGGCACAGGGAGTTTATCTCAGCTGGAGCAAAACAGCCAGGAAGGGACACGAAACATTAGATAACGGAGGTGGATTTGGGTGAGCTGCTACAAAGGGCAGGAGGCAATGACTGGAAATGGCCTTGCTGCTCCAGGATGGCACTCTGGCCTGCCAGAGCTGATTTGGCGTGGTGTGGGACCCACTCAACCTTTTAGCAGCCCAGCCACCTACCCACTCTCTTCTGTACCAGCTGCTGAAGAGGGACTGACCCTTGCTTTTACAGGAAGTCCCAGTTTGCCCCCTAAACACACGCACACTAGTTCCTTTGGAAGTACTCTTCACCACGCTGCCATGGGTCTTTTTGCCTACCATCCTCTAATTCATCTGCGCTGCTCCCTGCTTCTGCTTGATTCCCCCTCTCCTAGTTCTTCCAAACCCTCTGCTTGCTGGTGGAAACCAGACACTTTTTTCTCCCTTGATGCAGAAGCTCCTAGTCACACTGTTTTACCAAGAATGCATTATCACAGTCTTGTAAAACTCAGTCATTTCCTCCAAGGACCAAGTTTCTCAGAGGTTTTCTCTCTCGGAGACTAAGTCAGGGCTGGCGGCACATACTCTTTGAACGTTGCTGGCTTTGTTCCAGAGAAGGCAGGCACAAAGTGCAAAAGATTTCTTCAAATTAGAAGGTATTTCCACCATTGACAGCTCACTGTCCTTCATGTTGTACAGCACTTGGTTCAGGCAAGTTATTATTCATGTGTCTGTGCAGCATTCACTCTTCCTGGGGTGAGTGGAGATCAGTAGATGTCTACTGCTGACCAGCGAAGTCACTTCATCATGGCGCATGCTGGAACAGCTGAAAACATTTAAACTTGACTGTGTTCTTCATAGCAAAAAGTGCTTTTCTTAAACAAATGAAAACAGTGTTCCCGTGGAACATCTTAAGGACTCAAAAATAGTATTTTCTAGGTGGGAATGATGGAGCACACCTACTTCATGTAGCTTTATCTCAGTAAGGAAAGAGCTAGTAGTAAAATTGGCACATCTTTGTGAAGTCATTAAACTCAGGAGGCTGGCTGGAATGTTAAAAAAACAACTGAACAAAGGAGAACTTTGCCTTACACTGGTCTTCTGCTAATTCTGGTGATTTCGTGTGCAGATTGTCCAAAAACATTCTGCTAGCCAAGTAAGGATGAATTTCTCAAATAATAAATTGTGGGTTTTCAAAGAGGCATTTTGGGGTGCTGCTACAACCTGGTTGAGGTAAGTCTTTTCATGCCCCGTCGCTGAGCCAGATTGGAGGACAATACGGGTTCAAGCCTTGGTGCCTGAGGTGCTTGATTTAAAGCAAAGTAAGTGGCTGCCATTGCACCCTGTAAAATAAGGAAAGAGAAAATGCTGGGATGAAATTCACTTTTTGCTGCTTTCCCCCTCTCTTCCTCAGTTCAGTCCTCTGAAAAAATGTGTGTGCATGGATGATTTCCATGAAATGATAACAACATTTATGCTTGTCAGACAGCTGAGATGTCTCTGATTCAAAGTGGTGGGTTAGCAGTATGTGTACAGAATGTCACCAGGTTATTATAAAACAGCTTGCAGTGAAAACTATTGAGCAGCTGACAGGTAAAAAAATTACTGTTAATACAGTGCCACATAAAATATGTCTTCTGCAAGTAATCTTCCCAATTTCTGTATCACTTTCCTAATATTCACAAAAATGACAGCTCAATCTGCAAGGAAGGAAGAGGCAGGAGTATAGGATGTACCTTCACCAGATGAACATCCTGTCTGCTGAGTTGATTTTGAGACAAATACTCCCTGTTCACTATCCATGGATGTCTTAGGACTTGGACTGCTGTGAGGCGCTGATGAGGGTCTACATGAAGCATCTTAGATACAATGTCCTGGATTTAAAAGGAAGAAAATAGAAAAAGGAAAAAAGTAATCAACGGCAGTGTAGGTTTTACTAAGATTTTCCCAGTGGCAGTGTCATCACCAGCATGTCCAGTGGAGAGAAGGATGCACCTTAGATATCACAGAAATCACAGAGTCACAGAAACATTCCAGTTGGAAAAGACCCTCAGGATCACCAAGCCCAACCAATAACCCTACTCTAAAAGGTTCACCTTTAACCACATCCCCAAGCACCACATCCAAATGACTTTAAACACATCCAAGGTTGGTGACTCAATCACCTCCCTGGGCAGCCCATTCTAATGCCTGACCACTCTTTTCTAGTTTACACCTATTCAGTAGCAGTTTGAGACCATTCCCTCTCATTCTAGCTCTATTTTACCTGTGAGAAGAGATCAGCAGCAGCCTCTCTACAATGTCCCTTCAGATAGCTGTAGACAGCAATGAGGTCTCCCCTCAGCCTCCCCTTTTTCAAACTAACCATAGAATCATAGAATCATAGAATGGTAAGGTTGGAAGGGACCTCAAGGATCATCTAGTTCCAACCCCCTGCCATAGGCAGGGACACCTCCCACTAGTACAGGTCACTCAAGGCCTCATCCAATCTGGCCTTGAACACATCCAGGGAGGGAGCATCCACAACCTCCCTGGGCAACCTGTTCCAGTGCCTCACCACCCTTACTGGAAAGAACTTCCTCCTAACATCCAGTCTAAATCTCCCCTCTGCCAGTTTAAGCCCATTGCCCCTTGTCCTGTCATTGCAGGGCCTTGTAAATAATCCTTCCCCAGCCTTCCTGTAGGCCCCCTTCAGATACTGGAAGGCTACTATCAGGTCCCCTCGAAGCCTTCTCTTCTCCAGGCTGAAGAGCCCCAACTC